>JARFXV010000547.1:102500-350826 GCA_031761425.1 Cosmopolites sordidus
ACATTTCTGAATTTTACTTTTAGTTCTTCGTTTGTTACAAGTTACTACGAGTTCCTCTTCTAAATTTGAATATTCTGCTGTATCTGCATTTGTGAAAGGATCTAAATCCTAACTCAGAATATAAATGTTTAAAATATCCTGGAATCGCTCCGTAAAATCAGCCTGAAGAACATCCAAGTGTTGATAGTAAGTAAGTAAATCTTCGTGTCTTGCGGAGACTGTTGGTAATCTTGGAAAGTGGATAATCTTGGAAATTCACCTCTACCTAGATTTCGTTTGAACAGAAACAGTTTTCCCACAAAAGCAGCTATGGCGTGTTTAGTTTTAATTAGATTCAAATTATAAATTGACTTCATTAAATATTTTAAATTGTCTGTCAAATAAGCGATGCCATTTTTGAATATAATGAGATTTTTGCGCATATTTTTGTTTCTGGTTTTAAATAAGTCCAGTACTGAGTCAAATAGATTGAAAATACGATTTAGGCAAATACCTTATCAGTAACTAATACCTTGAGATTGTAATCTTCATCGTATTCGCTATAAAGTTGGCCAAATAATATGTTGTTCAATGAATAGCTTCTAATGCTGAATAATTCGAAATGCTGATGATGAATATGACAATGTACATCGAGTAGATTTGGAACTGTTTGTTTCTAATGTGCTATGAAACCCTTATGATGCTCCGTCATTGCTGGAGCACCATCGGTAGCAGCTGATAAATGACAATTTTTTCTGTTAATAAAACTTGTTTAAGGTATTAAATATCTGATCTCTTTGTATCAGTTCCCAAATTTTTAGCAACTATTAATACTCTTGACAAATTTTTGTTCTTTTAAAAATCGAACGTTTGATAAAAATACTACTGCCAGCAAGATTAGTTTCTCTTCAATTATGTGTGTTGTTTTCCCGCTTCTTGCGATTAACAATGAAATATTATATAAAGTTTATAGTCTATCATCTTTTTGTTTAGAAGGTGACGCAAAAAGGTTCGATATAGTTAGCTGTTTTAAATATTTCTATTCTAGTCATTGAAAATAGGATATGTTTTTGTCTTTTTTATCAGAATGCATTTTATTCAAATGCTTTTATCATCTAGAAGCTTTCAAAGCTTTATTTGAAAAAACTTTTTGGTATATATATGTATATATATATATATATATATATATATATATATATATATATATATATATATATATATATATATATATAGCTATATATATATATATATATATATATATATATATATATATATATATATATATATATATATATATATATATATATATATATAGGGTGTCCTGAAATATCGTTGAAATATTTTGAGAGGTGACTCTAGGGATTAAAACATTAATATAAGTTCTTAAAACATACACCAAAAATTGCTTTTTAAAGGAGAAACTTTGAAGATGGTTTTTTTTGCAATATTTTCGAAATGGTTTATGCTAAAGTCGTGAAATTTAGTATACTTCGATAAGTTGGAATGGAAAAACCTTTCTTTGTATCAATAATTAAATATTTTATTCAGGGGCATCACTTCAAAGGGAATCTCCTTGGTAAATGCTGCCATAACTTTTTTGTTTGTAATGTTTTTTTTTTTAAGTTTTTAAATCAAATTATTTAATCGCAAAAATTTCTAGGTAAAAAAGGTCATCTTATGCCATCTCGTTAGGATAGACCGTTTTTCAGAAAACTGACTTTTTGCAAATTGATGCATGATTACATGGATATCGAAATTCATCTTAATAATTAAGTAGCCGACTGTCACTGTTAATCTTTATCTTTGACGTTTCGTAACACTGGCCCATTTACTCTATACAATATAGATTTTAAATTTTTAAACTGCAAAGTGGCCCATTATTCCTTCAATGAAATGGCGAATATGTATTTTAGGTACAGGAAGGATAATGGGAGTGCGTGTGAAACTAGAGGAAAAGCCTCTGCATACGGGCTTTTCCCAGAAAAGTACTTCTTTAAACTCTGCCAGAAACATTTACAAATCTGCATAGAATATTATGCGAAAAGCAATGGTTCATGCCTTTCAAACATAACTATGGAAAAAGCAGGAGCACCGGAACTGCAGAAAATGCAGAAAGAGTTTCAAAAAATGTAGAAAATGGAGTCCAGCACCTGTGTAGCAGGAATAAGTGGCGGATAAATTACTGTTTAAGAAGGCATTTCTAAAAGTACCGTGTGGGAAATTGTTATAGAGCAAGCGCTCTATTCAAATCATTTTCAGAAAGATCCTGTCGAAAGATGATCTGACCTACAGGACATTCTCTTTACAGACGAAGCTATGTTCACACGTAATGGAATTTTGAATTCTCACTATACTCATCTGTGGGCGGAAGAAAAATCCATATGAATTTTTCGAATCGCGGAAGCAGGACAAGTTTTCTATCAATATCTGGGCAGGGATACTAGGAAATTTTTTGATTGGGCCATTTGTGCTTCCCAACCGTATAAATGGAGAACATTATTTGAACGTCTTGAAAAACCATTTGCTGGACCTAATGGAAGATGTACCATATAAGTTCACATATGGCATGTTTTTAAGTACCACCTCATTTATTGTAAATTTAAGAGCGCATTTAGATCACTTATATTCAGGACGATGGATAGTATGTAGTGGACTAGTGCATTAGCCACCAGGTTCCCCAGATTAAAGTCCTTTCGATTACTTTCTGTGGCGATACTTGAAGGCACTCATCTACGTTATCTCGATTGGCACTGTAAACGAATTGCAGTATGCAAATTGCACGAATTGCATATGTAAATTATTGATTGATTTGTCCGTTACTTTATGAGAGTTTATTTTTTAAAAAGGAATAAAACAATTTTTTACTTTGTTATCTATCACTTTTATGGAAACCCCACCTATCCCTTACATTGGAGGGCACATGTTTCGTCTGTTGGTGGTTAGACTCATCGGGGTACCGCCATATACTCTCTCGCCAAGAATAGGGAGTCCCCCTCTCCAATCAAACAACCCCTATTTTCGCCGACTTCTCGTCGGATGATGATACAACAGTAGTCAGGAGTTATACACCCCTGACCGTTGGGTTCCACGATCTCATGTGGAACGCACAACAATCTTGCGTCTGTTGTGCGTTCATTATGGTGGAGACGCAAGTTGTTGTGTATTCCACATGAGATTGTGGAACGGGCGGGTGTGTATAACTCCTGACTACAAAAAAGTTATGGCAGCATTTACCAAGGAGATTCCCTTTGAAGTGATGCCCCTGAATAAAATATTTAATTATTGATACAAAGAAAGGTTTTTCCATTCCAACTTATCGAAGTATACTAAATTTCACGACTTTAGCATAAACCATTTCGAAAATATTGCAAAAAAACCATCTTCAAAGTTTCTCCTTTAAAAAGCAATTTTTGGTGTATGTTTATAAGAACTTTTATTAATGTTTTAATCCCTAGAGTCACCTCTCAAAATATTTCAACGATATTTCAGGACACCCTATATATATATATATATATATATATATATATATATATATATATATATATATATATATATATATATATATATATTGCCAAAAAGTTTTTTCAAATAAAGCTTTGAAAGCTTCTAGACGATAAAAGCATTTGAATAAAATGCATTCTGATAAAAAAGACAAAAACATATCCTATTTTCAATGACTAGAATAGAAATATTTAAAACAGCCAACTATATCGAACCTTTTTACGTCACCTTCTAAACAAAAAGATGATAGACTATAAACTTTATATAATATTTCATTGTTAATCGCAAGAAGCGGGAAAACAACACACATAATTGAAGAGAAACTAATCTTGCTGGCAGTACTATTTTTATCAAACGTTCGATTTTTAAAAGAACAAAAAATTGTCAAGAGTATTAATAGTTGCTAAAAATTTGGGAACTGATACAAAGAGATCAGATATTTAATACCTTAAACAAGTTTTATTAACAGAAAAAATTGTCATTTATCAGCTGCTACCGATGGTGCTCCAGCAATGACGGAGCATCATAAGGGTTTCATAGCGCATTAGAAACAAACAGTTCCAAATCTACTCGATGTACATTGTCATATTCATCATCAGCATTTCGAATTATTCAGCATTAGAAGCTATTCATTGAACAACATAGTATTTGGCCAACTTTATAGTAAATACGATGAAGATTACAATCTCAAGGTATTAGTTACTGATAAGGTATTGGCCTAAATCGTATTTTCAATCTATTTGACTCAGTACTGTACTTACTTAAAACCAGAAACAAAAATATGCGCAAAAATCTCATTATATTCAAAAATGGCATCGCTTATTTGACAGACAATTTAAAATATTTAATGAAGTCAATTTACAATTTGAATCTAATTAAAACTAAACACGCCATAGCTGCTTTTGTAGGACAAACTGTTTCTGTTCAAACGAAATCTAGGTAGAGGTGAATTTCCAAGATTATCCACTTTCCAAGATTACCAACAGTCTCCGCAAGACACGAAGATTTACTTACTTACTATCAACACTTGGATGTTCTTCAGGCTGATTTTACGGAGCGATTCCAGGATATTTTAAACATTTATATTCTGAGTTAGGATTTAGATCCTTTCACAAATGCAGATACAGCAGAATATTCAAATTTAGAAGAGGAACTCGTAGTAACTTGTAACAAACGAAGAACTAAAAGTAAAATTCAGAAATGTATACCAAGAGTTCTGGCTTCAAAATCAATACCAACTTCTCTACCCTGGATTGTGGGCGATAGTATTTAAATGCTTAATTTCATTTCCTTCATCGTATTTGTCTGAGCGTGGGTTCAGTGTAATAGTTCTCGTCGGATGATGATACAACAGTAGTCAGGAGTTATACACCCCTGACCGTTGGGTTCCACGATCTCATGTGGAACGCACAACAATCTTGCGTCTGTTGTGCGTTCATTATGGTGGAGACGCAGGTTGTTGTGTATTCCACATGAGATTGTGGAACGGGCGGGTGTGTATAACTCCTGACTACTGTTGTCTCATTGGACGCATTCCAAAGAAGTCAAAAAATTATATGTATATAATGATCGGTTCGTAAATATATATATATATATATATATATATATATATATATATATATATATATATATATATATATATATATATATATATATATATGTATATATATATATATATATATATATATATATATATATATATATATATATATATATTATTACATGTAATATTTTCACGAATGGTACATAATGTTTCTAAATCATTCCGGATGTTGATTCGTTCATTCTGTGAAGAGTCACGACGTTTCGGCAAAATCTCATTTGGCATTTTCAAGTATTGTCCGCTTCGACTGTCAGTTTTACTCTTCAGTCGAAGCGGACAACACCTGAAAATGCCATATGAGATTTTGACGAAACGTCGTGACTCTTCACAGAATCAACGGATCGACAACTCGAATGAATTAGAAACATATATATATATATATATATATATATATATATATATATATATATATATATATATATATATATATATACATATATATATATATATATATATATATATATATATATATATATATATATAGATATATATATATATATATATATATATATATATATATATATATATATATAATATATATATATATATATATATATATATATATATATATATATATATATATATATATATATATATATATATATATATATATATATATATATATCTTTGCATTTGAAGTAGGTCAGTTCCTTTTTGGCGGTCATCGCATACCGCCGAAAGTGAATCGGAGAACGCGACTACTAACAAAGGTACTGGACAGTAACCGCACTGTCGCAGCTTACATCTGATTTAGCCAATATATATGGTCGGACCCTTTGTCAAACCTTGTTTTCGAACCTTCACCTTGAGCCCGACTTAGGCTGACTTAAAACATAGGTTCTTGAGAACGGTATCGCGGCATCGCCCCTTAGTAGGCGCTGGAACCTTTTATAGGGACAGTAGTAGGTTCAGAAGCAAATGGGACGGAGTTACGACAGTCAAGCGGGGAGGTCGTGGCGTACCTACATATTACGTAAATTAATATAATTAAATAATTTTAAAATACTTACTGCTTTTATGAATAAATATTTTATCTAGGTATCTAAAATTTTTACTTCTTGTTATAGCGCAAATAAGCATGAAAAATTTTTAACTAGCATTAGGTATACGTAAACCTTATTCGGTTCAGTAATGTCGCTGACAAGTCTTTGAGAGTTGGTAAGCAAAGGCGTGATTCACGCAGTCAAGCATGATTCGACAAAAATTTGGGATTTGTTTAAATAGCAAGTGAACCGGCATAGCAGACAAGCAAAGGCATGCAAGTAAATGCGTGCACGAAATCAAGTTTATAAAAAGCAGAGACAGCTATAAAAATGTCTTATTATTTTTGTATACTTTGTCAATAATCCATATTTCTGAGTGATAAGTGATTAGTGAGTAAATAATTCATTATAGCCATTATTTTTAAACTATCTATAAATCTAATTTTTAAATATGTATCAATAAAACTTAATTTACAGAAACCGTGGCAAATTTTGTATTTCAAAATAATATCTGAATCTAGGAAGAAATGGCGGCAGTACAATATTGAGTTTGTTTCTAATTATCTGTTTCTAATTTTCTATTAAAAAGAATACCTGGATTCTAATTTTTCGGAATATTATTAAGAAAACTCTTAAGGATGTTGTTTCATCTATGGTGTTTCTAATCCGGCCAAATTTTCCTTGATAATATTTTTATATTTTTTGCCTGGACCAACATATTACTTCATTTCTTTGTTTTCGATACGAGTTTCAGTGTTCCTGCATTTTTGTTATTATAGCCTTCTTATACAAATTATCTCTCACTATAGTTGATCCCTGATTTTACCAGTCCACTAATTACCATTTCTCCATTTGCTCACAATTTTCGTTTCAATTACTGGAGCATAAATGTTTAATTGTTCTGTAATCACTTGTACAAGTTCCTCAGCTATACCATCAGTAAATTTAAAGTTTTTTGACCACATGTCCATTAGTCCCAACAGAAACTGAAATTCGTTGAATTTGTTCATATCTCTAGTATTTTTTCCCATTGTCGTTTTTAACAAAGGGAAAATTGTAAGAATAGAGTGATATGTTAATTTCGGAGAAAAATGTATGATATATTCAATGTGTTTATCATTTGTTATGATAAGATCAATTATTGTGGGACTATTCAATGTTACTCTGGCAAATTTGTTAACAATTTGATGGATACTATTTCTTTCTATTATGTTTTTAACTGTTTTTGAATAAAATGTTTCTCTAGGCAAATTAATGTTATAGTCTCCAACTAAAGTAAATGTGTCTGGCTTTGTAGCATATTCATTTAGGATATCTTCTAATTTATCCAGAAACTCGCTATTGCTATCGCTTGAGCTTGGAGAATGGTATCCATTAAGAATATTATATATTTGTCCATTAATTCTGATACTTATTCAAGATATCCACATGCTTTTTTCCAATATGTCCCTTGAAATTAATGTAAACCTTATTTCGTTCTTTACATAAATTGATGCACCTGCAGTATACCTATTACTGGATAACGTATGAATTGCTTTGTACCCGCCAATTTCTGTTTCATGCTCTTCTAGATCTTTGGTGATTCGAGTTTCAATCAGACAAATAATTATAGGTTTCCATTGGTCAATAACACAGTTCAGTTCTGTTTTATGTGTAGTTAAACTTTCAATATTAAGATACATTAGTTTTTGTTTTCTTAAATGCCATTTATTTGTATTATTAAGATCAGGGTATTTGTATCTCATTTCGATTTGTTCGAAGATTCTTTTATATGTATCACATTTTCTACTATACGCTGGATGATTATATCCAATGTTTGTTACTTTTAATACTCCCTTTGCATACTTACAGTTTACACAAAATTCAATTTCGCTATTGCACTCTAATCTGCTATGATCACCACCACACTTAGGATATATAATATTGTTGCTTCTACAATTTTTAGCCACATGGCCATATTTTCAACACTTAAAACATTGTATTACACTCCCATAGTCAAAATACTTACACTTCCTCCAACCAATACATAATACATTTTTTTTGTCGATCTCATTGTATGTGTATGTGTATGTGTTTCATCTACCTCTACTATAATTGTTTGAGATCCTCTTTACTTGTTCTCAAATGTACTTAAAATATTAATAACCCTCTTTTCTGATTTTGCTGTGATTCCATTCTGCAAAATAATAGTTTCAGTCAGTACCTTCAAATTTTTAGTCATCTTTTTCTCTATGTTTCATCTATGTCATGTTCGTCTATGTTCATTTCTCTATGTCATCTTTTTATCTATGTTTGTTATTTGTAGTCTAAGGTTTTTTATTTTCTGGGATTTTTACTTTATATTTCGTATGAATTCTCTTTATAATACTTTCTGATAAATTCTTTATATCTTTCTTTTTCCTACAACTTATCGCAGTCCCTCTCTCTCGAACAAACTTTATTGTAGACACTTCGACTCCGGTTGCACTAGGATTTATATAGCCTTTTTGTTTTTCTTTTAGTTTAATTACAATAACTTCTTCCGGCCTTCGTTTAGTGAAATCACTCTATTTGACTATTAATGTAATGGAGGTAAAGGGTACATGTGTGCTCTTTCATAGGTGCCTTGGAGTTTCAAATCTGTTTCTTTATTTCTTCCATAAGAATCACTAACTTGGGTATTTTTTGTAAACTTCTTCACATGAGTAAATTAGCACTCTCTTCTGCAATGGCATACATATGACTTCCGAACTTGACATGTCAGCATATTTAGGATGGATTTTTTTATACAAATGTCACACTGATAATAATCTTCTTCAATTAGTTTGCTGCATTTGAAACAATTAAACTCGTTTTCCTCCATTGATCCTTACCTTAAAATAATGTTTTTCTATTAATTACTATTGAGAAACTTACAATTAAAAAAAACTTTCATCTACATGTGATTTAAATGATTTAAAATATGCTTTAACAATATCTAACTAAAAAAACGATTCCGTAATACTCAGTTGTTTTCAAAATGATTGCAAGCACATGCCACCACAACCCGCACATTCACCGGCACCTTCGCCAAAACACTCTTGCTTTTTTATATATATATATATATATATATATATATATATATATATATATATATATATATATATATATATATACATATATAAATATATATATATATATATATATATATATATATATATATATATATATATATATATATATATATATATATATGTATATATATATATATATATATATATATATATATATATATATATATATATATATATATATATATATATATATCCCTCAAAGCTCCGATCTAATTCCGTACTAGAATCGGTATGCAATAAAAATACAGAACACGTCGAGAGAGTAATCTTATGGAATAAAGAAGCAACATATGAAGCCGAAGAGTTATCCACACAAAATGAAGAACTAGACGATAAATTCGTCAAAAGTGAACAAACAATAGTCGAGCTAACAGCTACGATCATCAAGCTAAAGCAAGAGAACGAAAGACTGGAGGCACTTGGCAAGACTGGAGGCCAAAATTCTAGCGCAAGAAATCGAAACATCCAAGAAAACCGCACCCTAGAAGACGAGGCTGACTTGGTCCTCGAAGATGAAGCCCACGCACCCTGCTACGAGCAAGAAGAAAACCGACAGATTTCCGCCAGAGCCTGACGGCGAAGCGGAAAGAAGGCCAGACAGCGCGCTGAGGAAGACATCTCTTCGGAAGCCTCTGCTGAACCTGCTAACTCAACTCGTCGCCGATCATCCTCCGGGAAAAATCGGCATTCCTCGAAGTTATCCTATAATTAAAAAACGACAACGTGGCTATTGGGCCAGCCAAAACCATTCCGGACGGCGTATTGATCGAGGCCCAGCCGGAAGAAGACCGAAATGGCGTGCTATAGCATTTCTCTGAAAAAGGCTACCGATTCCAAGCCTTATCCAGCGAGACCCGATTCCTCCGTATCCTCTTACGAGACGTCCTAGAATGGATACCAACCGTAGACGTCAGAGTGGATCTAGTCAAAATAGGCTTCCATCCGACTAGTATTACAAGATGGCAAACCAACCCGAAGAAACCCATTGCGATTTTATAACATACTGTCCCGACCAACAAATTCAGCATACTAGAAGTCAATCGCATCCAGCAAGAGCCCATCAAAATCGAGGTGCAAAACTGCAAAAGCAAAGCATGTCTATGCTTTAATTGTCCAAAATATGGACACGTGTCCAACCAGTGTAAAGCAGACCCAGTTTGTGAAAAGTGCGCGGGTTCTCACCGCAGCAGTGCGTGCATTCTGGACAAAAGCCAACCCGCAATATGTTGTAACTGCGGAGGCTCGCATACAGCGAGCTGTTCCAGATGCAGCGCAAACCCCACCCGAAAACCAGCCATAAAGACATCGTCTCTACAGCGGTTCCCGACCACAACGCCTACAGATCCGTCCTCCATCATGGCCGGATTTTTAGCACAAATGCAGCAAGTGATGGGTTTGTTCCACGCTCTGTACGACGGGGCCAACGTCGCTCTGACCTAGATCGCACCTTTTCATCCAACGCCTTTTCGCGTAACTATAACAGCGCCCATACTTACCGGCCATTCATGGCCCGCCCAACTTCAGATTAACCTCCCATAGTCGACCAAGACTTTTTCCAGCATATTCCAACTATTTAATCTACTGCCATCACAAACCAGTAACCTCCTGGATTAACTAGAGACCCTCAATATCACTAGTATCCGCACGGGTTCACTTAAAGAAAAAAGAACAAGGATCGAAAAGGCTAGCTTTATAATCAGGATAATAAAATGGAAAAAGGGATGTTGGTTGCAATTAAATGCAGCTCACGTCATCCTGTGGTTCTTAATAGTGCTGCTGTCTGAAACCGTTTATGAAACCGTCCCAGGTCCTATACAGGTACCAGGTATCTATTAAAAATACATACATTACCACAGTGGGCTCGCGGATAATATTGAAAATATTTAAAAAGACAAGGAAATATTTTCCAATACTTCACGTAAAAATTGCCCGATCCTTCAATCGCTATCAAATGTCGTGGAACAAATACGTAGAGTACGGGAAAATCCTTGCTTTTTTTTAATATTTGTAATCTCCAAGAGCCTACTGTGTAATTTTTCAGACATTTTATAATGCCTTATATTTAACATCTTTAACACCCCTAGGTAATTTTAAGTTGTTTACATCTGAATTGTGATTGAATCCATATACAAGTTAAAAAACCGCAAATCTTGTCTATTATGTTTTATTTGAGAGAAATGGCATGGCATGGCGTTGTCAGTATGTGCTTCAAACATTTAAAACCATAAAGTCATAAAATTTGCCGAATAGCTGTCGATCCGCATACTACAGTCAAGGACTATGGCGTAATATATTGCAATCTTAGATACGAAGGTATATTTTTTTACTAAATAATGTTACATCGAATGTTTTCACGAATGGTAGAAAATGTTTTGATCTGATTTTGGCAAAACGTCGGTACCCTTTACAGAACGAATGGATCAATACCCGGAATAATTTAGTAACATTACTAAATAATGGTTCAGCAACAAAGTTTTATGTATTGTAGAAAATGATTTATCCTTGGCGTATCCTCAACTGACAAGACTACAATGCTGGAAGGCTAATGAAAACCTTTACAACAATTTAAGCCAAGGGTCTCCAAACTACGGCCCGTCGGCTAAATCCAGTCCGCCAGTGTCATCAATCCGGCCCGCGACTAGCCAATTTAGTAAGCGTATACTCGTTTAGGGCGTGTACTTGGCGACTAGTTTAGAAATTATTGATAATAACAGAAAAATTAAAAAGATTTTGGCCCTTGGAACTTACTGCAGTAATCAGTATGGCCCTAAGGCTAGAAATTTTGGAGACCACTGATTTAAACAGTTCTAAATTTATATAGATGACAGCTAAAGCTGATTGATTCCTCTTTCAACAGAACCTGAACTAGCTAGTTTGACTAGAGATATTTCTCGGTAAACATGGGATAATTAAGGGAAGGGACATAATGTCCGAGTACGTGAAAAAAGAAAGGAATTAGTGAAGTGGTGAAGTGGTGAAGTGGTGAAGTGGAAGTTTTTCTTTTTTAGGGAAAAAGGTAAGAGAGACGATTTAAGCCGAAACACCTTCAGTGTCATCGGCAAATGATAAATATCTTAAGATACACTCCCCTCTGGTACTTGTCCCCCAGAGGGGAGTGGTGCGAAGTGCTTGGCCCACCCCGTCCGATGGCCAAGCAGCGGAAACACCAAGGAAGGGAAGATAACGGTTTTGTGAGTAGCGTTACGACTACGAAAACCTTATCCCATCTTACCAGCAGTAAAGTTTCGGAATTATTTTAGAAAATATTCTCGGGTGGATAGAGGGCGCGTTCTCGGTAAAAAGTTAAAATAATATTTTATGTCCGTTTATTTTTTCTATATTGTCTGTATAATTTACGTAGGCACTTTACGCCTGAACCCCGTCTTTAACTTTTGACTCACTTAATTTTTATCAACATTTCGTTTCTTTGTATTCCACTGGAATATACTGCTAAATAGCATTAGATGCTGATTCGGCTATTTTGGAAATTCGAATCTGATATTTTAAAACGTTTTCGACATTAATTCTTTTTGTCAACTAATATATTAAGATTTCAATCGTATTGGGAGTATTGTATCTTGAAATATTATTTAACTCAATTATTATATTAACTAAGTCAGCATAAACGAGTTAACAGATTATTTGGTTGTGAGCATATTGAAAGGTCAATAAGCCATTGTATTTCCAATACCGGGCGGACTAAACTAATTTTCTTACTCGATAAAAAATAATTTTTCTGATACAAAGCATGGGATGGTTTTCCCCTTTGATTTTGAGAAGACATTGGATGCGATATAGAAATATGGATTATTGAAAACTATTCATGATTTTAGACAATTAAAAATATTTGTTATATTTAGCATATTATTCTGAATTTAAACGTATACATTTGATTTGAAACGTTTTAAAACTCATTTATAGTCATTTTGGATTTAAATTAAGCCATTAATAATACATGTGCGGAGAAACCGTGCCTTATACGCTTTATCTTTATCTCGGTCAAATTGCTTTAGTGGCTAATTAAGCTTTAGGTGGGGTTTGAAGTAACTTTCCAAGTTAATACAATGGGTTAACCATCCTGTACTCTAGTCCCTGACTCCATTAATAGCACCTGCTCTGAACAAATGCAATAAACATACTTAATACGCTATTGAAAAGTGACTGAACGAGAAGTAACTCGGTATTTCATGAGTTATAAAATAATTTCTTTCATCATAAAAAAAGTTAAAAGTCAGTACAGTTAAGTTTGTTATTATTATTTTGAATCTATATATCAGAAATCTATAAAATAGATCAGAAATATATATATATATATATATATATATATATATATATATATATATATATATATATATATATATATATATATATATATATATGAGAAATATAGAAATATATAAAAAGGATAAAGCTCTGTGGGGACTCTTTCCATGTTTTCGGACCGTATGGTAACATTAATGATGGTGAATGTTTTTGGTTTCGTGTTGTTATCCAAAAAATTTCGCTTGTTTGCGTAATATAACTTTCTACATGCGTCTAGACATCAGAACGAATCGACGATTGATTTATCTCGAGAGATTATTAAATGTATTTGTATTAATTGTATTTGCTTTATTACTCCAACAAAGTAAAGTAAAGTTTTGGAGTTAGAAGCGCATCAGCAACTGAGAAGGCTATTTAGCGACAGGACCTAGAGCTTAACGTGGGTTTGAACCAAGTATTCTTTGAATACCTTCATGTAAAACAGATTTCAGTAAATGATACGACCCAGATACGAGCCAAACATTATAAATAAAATAATTAATAAAAAAAGTTATAAAAAAGCCATTAACTTAATATATTCTGTCAATATTATCAAGAATGCACAGTTACAAATTACATATAATTACAATACATTACATAAAAGTTACCAAACTATAGTATAAACATATTATCCAAAATAATAAACCTTTATGCTAACCAGTTAATGTTAGAAAGTTATATTTTCAATGATAATTTTAAAATGTTATATAATGAAAATAAATCAAAAAAAAAATAATTTTTTAGATAGCCTAGAAATTAATAAAAGGAAAAATTTGGATATTTTGCTAAACGACTAGCTAAACTTGAATGGTTCACCATTAATATACTTAAATTGCCCTCCGAGACGTTGAAAAAATAGGTTTCCCCACTATCACTTTTTTTGGTATTATTAGATCGATCGATTTTCTTACTGTTAGTTATCATAGTTTATATTTGAAAAAGGCACTGTGTGTCGAAACAATTGTTATAAAGGATGTCACAGAATATTTTTCGATTTTGATACTTAAAAAATAAAACAACAGAATTAATTCAAATTTATGTAAGCTCTGTTAAATTACAGGGTAGTTTTTGAATGTTTATTTATGAAAAACAACCATCCGTAAATGTGCACCATCCGCTTCTTCACACTCATTTAGTTTGGAACTGAAATTAACACTCGCTGGAGCATTTCTCTTGGAATTGCGTGGATTTCGCCTGTTTTCTTTTTGGTTTCTTTGCTTTACAACATTTTAAGTTGGGTGGCAATGGGTTGAAAACCTTACTTTTTAAGTAAAGTTTTTAGTTTTTTTATAGGAAGTCAGCAGGTGTTCAATCTGGACTCCTCGGTGACCAGTTGATGTCCCCTCGAAAAAATGTGTGGCTGTTGTCGAGTTTCGCATTCGAGTTTTGCATTTCTCGAGCCAAACAAATTCGGTTCATATGGCAATAACGATCGAAATTAACAGTCTGAGCGCGACCACGGTTATGCTTAAAAAAGTAGGGGCCGATAATTCCTTCGCATGATATGGCAGCCCAAACAACAAACTTAGACGAGTGTAATGGTTTGGTGCAGTTCCAGAGGACTGTCGGGAGCCCAATTTATTTAATTTTGTTTATTCACGTGGCCTTTGATGTGAAAATTCGATTCATAAGAAGACCATATATTATTGAAGCTCCTAAAACAATTTTTCATTGTCCTGCAGAATTCGAATTTTAGTTGGATAATTGGGCTTCATCTCTTGCACAATAACATAATAATTTTGTAGGGTGGAAATTTTTGCTAATAATGCGATGAATCGTGCATCTATGCAAATAGAGAGAAGCTGCACGGAGCCATAATGACTATTGTGAATCGTCTCTAACAGACTGAAAAACGCGCTCCACATTCGCGCTAGTTCTTGAGGTCCTATCGCACCCAGTCGATTTATCCGGCATTGTGTTTCCAGTCTCTTCAAACTCGCGCACCCAATGCTTGATTAAATTCACACTTGGCACATTTCTCATGGTCGCTAAATTAAAATGTGTCGTGTGACAGACGTCGAAAAATAGTCTAGGAATCGTTGTTTTTATAAAACGCGCGCATGCAAAGTGCGCACTGTAGTCCCGTGAAACGATTATTCGCTACCTAAACTTAAAAAGGCCGTAAAGCATTTGACACCACTACCCTTCCCCACTATCTTAGTTGGCGCTTAACAGTCAAAACAAAAATGAAAAACATTCTGAGACACCCGTTGCATTCAGTTTTAAATATAGTGGAAATTTTAAATATTTATCTTTGCTTATGTTTTTAAGATTTAATATTTTAAGTTAAGATTAAATATTTTGTAAAAATCTAAAATATATACTTGATAAAATTAAATCCTCCAACAGGGTTCACAAAAACTAATTTTATTTGGAAAAAAATGTTTATAACAAAACTGAAATTGAGTCTGAAACTTTCTCGCATTTGTGTTTCCGGATTTTAGATCGTAAAATAAGGAAAGTTATATATCGTTTGCCGAAGTGTATAGGCATCTAGGAAAACCTGACAAATCCAATAAAATTATTATACGAACTTGAAACCCCTTAAGAAGCTTTCATAAAGATGGTAATATAACGACGATTCAACAGAATGCTTTTTAAAGTTCTGATATTTTACGAAATATAAAGACGTCCATATTTTAATATGGACGTCTTTATGGATTTAATATAAGTTGGAGCGCAAGATTATAATGGCTGAAAACACAAATCCGCAACATACTTTAGGTAGTATATAGTATAGTATATATTATTATTATTATTCACCTGGGCCCTGGTGGACCACGCGCAGTACAGTAAGAGGCGTTTGTTGTTGTTAGCCTTCCTTTGCGTGCATACTAATTTCATTCTTTCACTGTGAGCTTTTTTTTCGTCAGACCAAGTTGTTCCGGTCTTCGTTAACGTTAACCTTGTGTCTGAAACAGTTTCTATCCGGAATTTCACTCTGTGTAATATTTGCTGATCTTAGGTCCTCTTTAATTGCAGCAATCCATTTAATTATTTCTATTTTAGCTCTACTCCTATTTTCATAAAATTCAACTATTTGTCTAGTTAGCCTACTCGAAGTCACCCATTTTATGTGTCCGTAAAACTTAAATTTTCTTTTTCTCATATGTATATCTCACTATGTATATCTATGTATTGTTTGATTTCTTGGTTTTCTCGAAGTCAGTATGTTGTACTATTGATTTGTTTGGGGCCTAAAATTTTTCTTATGATTTTTCTTTCTTTTCAATCTCCTCGATGTCTTTTTTTCTATTCAAAATGAGCGTTTCTCCGCCATATCGACATTAACAAATGCGTTATAATGTCTTAGTATTGTGTTTTTAGATATGCATTTTTTATTGTAAATATTTCATTACATAATTTATGTAAGTCTCGATGCAGTTTCCATTTTTTGACATCTACCCTTATTGGCCGCTTTTTCTAATCCGTTTTCCATGATTAGTTCACCCAAATATTTAAATTGAGAGACTCGTCTGATATTACCATATTTTGTTGTTAGAAATGGTGTTCTTAGTCTGTTGCAGGTATGGTATACTGAGAGGATTTTGTAAGTGACCTTTAGTAAGGAGATTCCTCTGTAGTTGTTCACATCCATTCTGACTCCTTTCTTGTGCAGCGGGTATATAAGAGCACATTTTCATTCATCTGGTAATTTTTCTGTTTGCCAGATGTTCGCGATAATTTGCTTAAGTTCTTGCAGTGAGTTTGGTCCGAGGTTTTTTAATAGTTCCGCGGTGATACCATCTTCACCGGATGTCCTGTTATTCTTGAGTTGAGTATTCTTGGTGGTGGTGATTCTGAGTGGGTATAGATACAATTTTCCTTAGGAAATCTTGTGCCGGGTTCAGGGCAATTGAGGTCAGATTGGATTTCTCTTGCGAAAGTCCTATAAAAGTCTCACGTGTTATAGTTGCAGAAATTCTCCTCTATAGAGTCTAGTTGTTCCTTCATATACTTCCTCTTAGTTTGTCTGATAACTTTTGCGGTCTGTTTTCTAGTCTCGTTAAAAAGCTGTTAGATTTCTGGGGATTTGTTATTGTTGTACTCCTGAAATGCTCGTTTGCGTCGCTGCAATGCACTTTCGTATTCTGTGGTCCACCAAGGGTGTTTTGTGTTCTTTTTCAATGGGATCAGCTCATGTGCTTTTTGTGTAATTTTTTGCGGAATTTTGCCATGTATTTGGCTGTTCCTTTTCCCATTCTTCTGTTATGTTGGATTCTTTAATTTTTTCGTGTCGAATTGCTGTAGATGTGCTTTCTTGTGATGAATTCTCCTTTGTATTCTATCTGTATGGCATTAATAAGGTTAATTAATGCCAATACAGGTTAATCTGGAGTTTTAGTGATATTTTTTAACTGACCAAATCGTCAACGTTTTATCTATAAGTTTCGTAACCAATATTTTTGGTATATAGGAATGAAGATATTGGGTTTCCCAATACTTGAGAATATCTGGTGATTAAGACAAATGAATGGTCAAAAAGGCGATCTGCAGTGAAGAGGTAATCCGATGACAATAAACCATATCCTGATGATGCTAATATGATTAGCAAAACGCGCATTGAAATGTTTAAGAATGCAATTTGCTGTTTAGTGGTAAACCTCTTCGAGATTATAGTTGGGATTGTTGAATAATAAGTGGCTAAGGGTAAAATGTACTTGACATATATACAAATTGCGTTTGTAAGTTTTAGTGCACTGCATAGGATTATTTGATTGAATATAATAAATGTAGTTATAATGAAGAGTGGTGGTTACTTGAACCGCACCCCCGCACAAGTAATTTATTTATTATTGGTCTAGGTTCACTATCAGTAGTAAATATCCCTGACCGTCCGATTATTGTTTTCGTTATCATTTTTTACTTTCGTACGCATATGGGAACGCTATCAACACAACTTTATTCGGCAAACTAAAATTAATACTACAAACTACATGATACAGGTTAATTTCTTCTTACTGGGCCTTGATATAATACGGTTATTATGGATTATTACCCGTATCAATTCTTAAGTGAAATTTTTTAAAGAGGTCAATATGTTCGCACATGAACGCAGTAGCAAATCATATAATAAGCTTTGGTTAGTGATTTAAGTTGTTATATTCAAATACTTTATTTAATTTTCTCTAGTAGCGTTCAAATAAGTTGTTTGACGTCAGAATGTGGTCTGTTGTTGGTACAGGCTGCATTAATATGATAAAAGATGCGCTAGCTCCTTGTAGATGGCTAAATTTTAAGTGTAATTAAATTTAGCAAAATTTTTCTATTTTTGTTGAATATTTCTGTCACGGCTAAGCCTTTTTGACGTGAGATTACTATGCCCCGGGTATTTTTGTGCGTTGTATTATATGTTTTGGCATAATTACTAACTCACAATTATATTCTTTTTGATAACTGTACGGTAAGGTTATAATGATTTAATAATAATAATTTATTGAATCTTCAAGAAAACGCCAGGTCTAAGCCAACACAAAAGCATGGACAGTACCACATTACTGTGAATACAAAGAATGCATAACAATTAAACCTACACATAAATATTTTATTAATTTTATTAATTCTTAATAAGGTACATAATTTAATTATTTAATAATGTATTTATTCAGTCCCCACAACAATACAAAATATCCATGATTAAGTCGTATTGACAGAATTGACAGACTGTTCACTGAAACGACCTCAGAAACAATACATGATATGATAATCATACACAAATAAACATTGTATAAATAAATAAGTATTGAATTTAATTATTGATAAGACATATATTCTTTTAAACTATAAAAACTTTGACTTATAAGAAATTCGCTTACTAATTTTTTAAATTCGTTGTCATTCTGAAAATGCTTAAATCGTTGTAGCAACTTATTATACGCCCTCGCACTCCTGTTGTAAACTTCATGTTCAACTATCTTACATGAATTTATTAGTAAAACAAGTTTATCAGAGCCTCATGATGTAAATCACTATTTTTTACGAATGCTACAAAATTCGCCTAACAAAGATGATAGCCCCCAAAATATATAGCGATTGTAGGGTCAAAATCCCGCATTGTTCTCTTTAAAAATTGGTCGACGTGTTGCCAGTAGTGACACCCCACCCATCATTTGAATTATCTTTTTTGTATTTTGAAAACACGCATCAGATGAGGCGACCCACCCCAAAATATCAAACCAAACCTAGCGCGACTGTAAAACTTACCATTAATTGTTAGTAAATATGACTCCTTCATAGGCTGTCTTCGAGGAGTAAATACAATATAACTGATTTTGTCCACGTTAAGGGATAACTTATTATTCGTAAACCAACTGCTATAAAATTTATTAGACACTTTCTGTACCATTTCAATGGCTCCATGCATATTTTTTGTGTCCTGTTAAATAGCTGCTATAATCAGTAAACATTACCATATTTCCGCTACTGCAAACATTTGTCATATCGTTAAGAAAAATTAAAAATACTAATGGACCCAAAACAGATCCTTGGGCACTCCAAAAATAATCTTCAATCTTTTAGTTCAATCTTGTCGGTCAAGCAAGTAAGATCGCAACCACTCTCTCATCCGACCCTTCAAATCATAGTCATGAAGTTTGTCCAGCAGTATAGCGTGATATAGATCATCTCGAAAGCCTCACTTAGATCCATAAACATACAAACACATTTGCAATCATCGTTTATGTTTTTATATATCTTGTTTAAAAATTAACAGATTGCTGAATGTGTTAATCGACCACTTCGAAACCCGTGCTGGGATGATTTCAATATCAGAATTTCTATCACAAAAAGCCGGTTATATTCAATGGTACCATTTTATTATAATTGTGGAAATGTTCCACTTCTGGAGAAATGCAAGCATTGTCGATGTTAAATTTTAGATTCGGTAATATTAAATCATCAAGTCTAATGAGGCCATCAAATATGGCTAATGAAGCCATCATTAATAATGTAGTATCAATAATATTGGAATTTTAATATAAAGAAAGAAAACTTTTTTTTAATCGTGTAAAATTTCACAACGGCAATCATAAGAAGATTTTTGATATTTTCAGCCGTGAATAGTTCCTCCATAATATTTATTTTAAAAACATTTACAACTGAAGAATAATATAATTTTTACCTAGAATTTTTTTAATAATTGTGTCCTTCATTGCGTATTGAAAAAAGGCGTGCAATACAATATATTTTATTGCTAAGAGATGCATAAATGTACAATGGGGAAACGGCAAGATCCGGCCTAATGAAAAAAATTGGAAAAGTAAAAACATGAAATATGCAGTTGGGAGCCTCTGTTCTGGCAAGGCAAACAGTTCGAGCTCAGTGTCACGAAGTGAGATCACGTTGAAAGTGATGTGAAAAGATGTAATTGAGAATGTTGCAAGTGAAGGCGGAAAAAAGACGTAGATGAGGTTGTGGAGAACAACACAGCAGGACAGTGATATGGTTAAGACTCTCACGCCCGATCCATCGATGTGGAAAACATTGATTGAAATGTTTTTGCACTGCATGCATGTCTTAAGTTTAGAGCTATACCGTCCAAAAGATCTAATAAATCAATTTCAAAAAACTACATATATTGATTTCCATTCAGTCCTTGCAGAAACTTAAATGGGCCGATTAAAAAATTGTCGATAATGCCGCACCAAATGTTATCTGAAAATTCGTGCTGAAAATGTCGCTCTCTTGGTAGGTGTAGACATGATAATGATTAATTCCCCAGTTAAACAATCCGCGTCTGGTAAAAGTTGCCTCGTCAGTAAGCAATATCTTTTTCAGGAACATGGGGTCTTCGTTTTTTTATGTAGTAGATTTTAACAAAATTCTGATTTAGCCGGCAAATCTTGTGGCAATAATTTTTGAACAGGCGAAAAATAGTAGAGAAACAATTTTTCTTTATAAAAAACTCATAAAACGATAGATTTGTTAATTCCTGTAGATGCCTTCAAACGCCTAGTGCTTAGTTCAGGACTTTCCGCAATACTAACCAAAATATCCTCTTCTTGTTCTCCCGTTATACGTTTTGGTCGCCCACTAAGATTGTTGTAATAAAACGGACCTGTTTCGCCTAACTGATTGAAATTTTTTTGAAAAATGTATCGATCTGGGATGATTCTGTTTGGGCACTTCATACCTTTTAACTGCCACGAGACTATACGTAATTTACTTATAAATAAATATTTTCAAATATATTAAAAATATTAACATATACAACTGTATATTATATTACAACATAAATCTATTTGTTATTGTTGGTGGATTCATGCAGTTGTGGGTTGTATCCTTCTTCATCTGCAACAGTTTGAAGTCTTCTAGGTCTCTCTCTGGGCAGATGGTATCGAAGGCGTCATGGTTTTTTTTTAACTGTTAGTCGATGTCGCTCAGATCTTGTGTTCTAGTAGTAAGTATTTAAGTTTCTTTTTAAAATTTTTTAGGTTTAATTTTATTATGTCTTTCAGTATCTTTTTGAATTTTGCTACGGTTTCAGTTGTGAGTTTTTGTGTGAGTCTTACTTGTGTATTTTTATGAACTAATGTCTGATTTTCTTCTGGTTTCGTATGTATGTATTTGTTTGTTTGTCGTGAATGTGATAGTTGTCTTTATTAATTTATTTTGAATTTTGTATAGCAGCAGTATATTGTGATATTGTATTAGTTGTCTGATGTTTAGTTCTTCTGTTTTTTTGTATAGTTCTTCGGTTGGCGTTAGTCTGTTGAGATTATATAATATTTTCAATGTCTTATTTTGTTGTCTTTGTAGTATGTTTAAGTTTTTTTCTGTAGTATTGCTCCATGTATTAATCATATAAGCATTTTTAGATGAGAATAGTGCATGGTACAGTGGTTTCTTCATTTTTGTTGGTATGACGTGCTTCATTTTTAAGAGCAAAGTAATTGTTTTTTTCTTTTTTTATTTTATTTATATGCTTATTCCATTTTAAGGTAGTGTGTATTTTAATTCCTAGGTAGTTAATTTCGGAAATTTCCTTTCATTTTTGGTTTCTTATCGTTATGTTTAGGTCTCTTGCTTGTTTCTTCTTGTTAAATATTATGTATTCTGTTTTTGTTTCATTTATTGTGAGTGAACTTATGCATAAACGCAGAGCATATCCCTTAAATAACGAGTAGGAAACTGATTAAGTTTGGACATTGTTCACAAGTTATTTAATACCAACTCAAGATTGGAGAAACGTTGCACCTTTGCACCTACGTTTAATAATAGAGATAGAAACAAACGACATTTGTCATCGAGTTTAATAATTTCAAGGCTCACTTTATGAATTGTATATTTTTCAGTCATCGACAAGACGTGCAATGGAATATTCGAACACGTATATCTCGCAAACAGCGTGAGATATCGATATTGACCAAGGGTATCTTTGTTACCTGGAAATTAGGACTCTTCTTTATTTTGAAGTTGAAATATTCTCAGCTTTATATGGTAAAAAATATGAGCGAGTTAATACCTTACAAAGTAGGTAGCAAGCGCCCTCGAGGACTCAAGCTAGTACCAAATTCGGATTTGTCGCCTTTGAAAACCCAACTACCCCTATTTTCAACCTAATATCTTCAACTGCTTTTAAGTTATCTAAATTTTTCGAAAATTTAGTTTTACTTTTAACACCCTGTATTTTTTTATTAAGTAACATTTGCCAACACATTTATCTCTACTATCACCAGGTGCTCTATGGTGGATAAGTTATGAGACACCCTGTGTACGAGTGCTTTATATTTATCTATAATATATATTAGCTAAAGTATGTTGCAAGTTTGTGTTTTCCTCCATTGTATTCTTACGCTCTAACTTTATAAAAATATCTACGTTTCCATATTTCATAAGATATCGGAACTTTGAAAAGCATTCTATTAAATCGTCGTTATATTACGGACTTGATGGGAGCTTCTTAAGAAATTTCAGATACGTATAATAATTTTCTAGGATTTGGCGGGTTTTCATAGATGCCTATACACTTCCGCAAACGATATCTAACTTTCCTTATTTTACGATCCAGAATCCGGAAACACTAATACGAGAACATTTCAGACTCAATTTAAGTTTTGTTATAAAAACTTTTTTTCAATAAAATTTGTTTTTGTTTAAAATTTGTTTCGGTGAAATTTGTTTTCAGATATAAAATATTAAACCTTAAATGTTAATCAATTCTTGGATCCTTTGGTTTGAAACACTAAACTTGAAGAGATTTACCACTAAACATCAAAACACTTTTTTGAACTGCTCGACGCACGTTTCACTAACCATGTTAGCATCATCAGGAAATGATTTAATCTGCTTAAATGTTAACTCAAAACTTAAAATGTTAAATCTTTAATGTCTAAATCATTCAACTTGTGATGATCGAACTCTCAAGAGTATATACATATACACAAATATATTAATTTGTCATAGTTCTGTTATGAAAATGTCGCTATATGAAATTATATTTTCACGACAAAATGTTATAAAATAACAACAATAATTTACTGATGTATGCAAACATCACAATATTCACGATATATAAAATGTTTCTCAATTGAAAAAAATATTTCCCTAACTATATAGATTCAAGTATAGTGTGTTAAACCTAAAGCATTCATTTTTAATTTTTATGGGTTTAGTACGATTTCTATAAAATGGTAATTTTCAATAAAAGATTGAAAAACGATCTATGATACTCTATTCAGTAATTACACAATTTTATCAATGGCACTTCAATATGACTTCACACACAATGTTATTAGTGAATATCGAAAATGTTTAGCTAGACCTTAAAGCATGGAAATATGGGCCTTAAACAGTGAAAAACAAGGTTATAATAAAATATCAAATTAACTAATTAATTGAACTCTGTGTGTAGCAAATATTTCATAGTATATGGCACAGACCTACAAGAATCCATAGCACAGACCTACAAGAACAGACAAAAAAAAAAAAAAAATATATATATATATATATATATATATATATATATATATATATATATATATATATATATATATATATATATATATATATATATATATATATTGTAAACGTTTGGGTTTTCACCCCCGTAGCAAATGTTCTCCTTCGTATTTGTCGATTCCTAATCTCCGGCGGACCTTAAACATTTTCTGATTATATCCGCATGGGCGGCGACCTCTCTTATCCATTTCAGGAAACACGCCGTCCATTGTATATATATATATATATATATATATATATATATATATATATATATATATATATATATATATATATATATATATATATATATAAAAATATTCTTTGAGTCTTTTCTAATAAAAAATGTCGATCAAAATCCTAATATCGATCAAACAACGGAAAGTAATTACAAACACGTAGAATGAAAGATCAACTTTCGGTGAAAAGCACCATATTAATGTTTATTCTGGGTTATTAAACGTTTTGATTCCATATCAATTTAGAAGTTTCTTATAGTTCAAAAGGCGATGAATAGCTTTAGGCATTTTTTGTGGGACAAACACCTGATTTTTAACATAAAATTAATTGGACAGCAGCAATTGCCTAAAAACCATAAACAATTATATCAGTTTGTTAGATTAAACTATATATTCCAAATTTAGAATACTCAATTAATAATCGATTAGATTTTTCATCACAGATGGTTTTTATGACTATAAATAATTGAGTTTTGCTTGTGGCAAAGTTAATCACGGTATATTAATCATTTGACGGTTGTAATATTAGATTTTAATTCAGCCAGAAAGTAGATGTCCACAAATTGAACATTATTTTGATTCTTTTTTAAATCGGCATTTCAAAAAACATATTCTTACTTATATTCAAAAAACGCCAAATTCATCCTTGCAATTTTACTTGCATATTATTTCTAATTGATCGAGATAATCGTTAGGTAATGCAGTTTACAGAACTTCTTCCAATATATGCTATCGTTGGCCGTTCGTACAACTTTATCCAAATGATCGTCTCTTGCCGTTACAATTTTACCAGATTCCTCATTTGAGTATAATTTTAGGCCTTACTTTTCATATTCTATGTTGAATCCCATATTGCCTCTAGTACATTGTCCACAGTCATTCGAATCAGTCCAAACTAACTCAACTATACTTCTTTGATTTTTGCTATGACAGAAGTAAGTCCTGGTCTATTTCTAATGGTTTCTGATCTCATTTTGTTTACTAAGGTGTAACAAAAGTATTTTCGTAAATCCCTTTGGTTTTAAATAAAAGATTACACTTAACTCCTCAGAGGTATAATCCGATTTCAAAGGGAAGGAGGGGGAACGTACCATATCAACTCTTACCGCTCCTCTAGGGTACAAAAAGTTTCGAGAGGAAGACATGAAGATAGCGGAAGATCAGGTCATCCAAAGTTTCTTTATGCCGATGTTTTAAGAGTAGACTCCTTGTGATACTAAAGAGATATATAATAGATATATAATTACTTGCTCAAAGATGGGTTGAGGTTATTAAAAACAACAGCCTAAATAACATGGATGTGTAAATTTTGTACACAGTGAATTATTATGTAACTCAACAACGCAAATAATTTTGATAAATTCTACTAGTTTGGTAGTCTTATTCTCAATATTCTTATTTTTGCAGCAAGGCATATTGATTTTAAGCTACTAGCTTAAATAAATATATTAAATAATCCGTATATTAAATCTAGAAGGTTTACTCTGTTGCCAAGAAGCATCATTTTCTCAAGAGAAATGGTATATTTGCTGCCTTTATTCTGATGTTATTTTGCATATTCTACATTGCATTTTTGTTTATAATTATGTTTTCTTATGTTTTTCCTCTCGAGGTATTTACTATACTTTGGTGCGCCAATACAAGGGAAATCGATGACGTTAATAACGAGTAAATGCGTGATTTAAGCCCTTAAAGTAATAAATTACCTTCTGAATGGTCTTAATCGTTTGTATAGAGACATAATCTCCGATTGAGAAACATGATCAGAGTCACACTTCGAATAACTCGTAGGAAGAGAACACTCCGGACCAAGTAGTCCGGCTTTGACGTACAAATCACAGTTTATTAAAATGTAGCCGAACTTCTGGCCTTCTGTACCATCGAAGGAGCTACGAATAAATAGATAAACAAGTAATGACAAAAAAACCTTATTTCACTATTTTTAAGAAAGAGAAACTTCTTGATTTAATATATATATTATTTAATATATATATTATAGCCAATAGCTTAAAATCAAAAGGGCTACAAAAATAAGAATATTGAGAATAAGAGTACCAAACTAGTAAAATTTATCAAAATTATTTGCATTTTTGAGTTACATAGTTATTCACAGTATACCAAAATTATACATGCAGGTTATTCCCCGAAATATAGGCCTTTGTTTTTAATGATCTCAACACATCTATGAGCAAGTTATTATATTTCTCTTTGGTATCTTGATGACAGATTCGAATTGCAGAGAACAATGTACTGAGGCGATATGGGATTGAACATAGAATTTGAAGAATAAGGCCTAAAATTATCCTTGAATGAGGAATCTGGTCATATTGTTAGGTTGGCAAGAGACCTGATCCATCGTAAATGTTCATTAGGGAGGAGGGTTCATAAAACTCAACTCGTAAGGGCTGGTTGCCCGGGGATAATTGATAAATATACTCCGAAATTTAAAATTTAGGATTATATGGTCATGAATCCCTCGATGTTTTGTATTCGTGAAATTTGTAGAACAAAATTGTCAAATAGCAGGTAAAAGCTATGGTATTCTAAAAGTAATTTTGGTCATAAAAAAAGCAATTATTAGTAAAATTTAAAGTCAAATGTCTGCACTAAAAAAAAATAGAAAGAATGTATTAGTTGTAAGTAAAACAACTTGAACAATAAAAGTACTAATAAATGATTACAAAATTATGTACCAACTATACAATAAAAATATTTTAATTCAAATATAATTTTAAACTAATTTAAATATGATATTCAATTTTAGTGCTTAACTAATTTTAGTGCTGATACTCAATTTTAATGCTGTTTTTAAATTATATTTTTACATCAAATTTAATCGATGTTAGGTCTGTATTCATGATAATATTCCTTGCTATATACTATGAAATATTTATAACACACAGGGTGCAAGGAATTAGATAATTTGATACTTTTATTATAACCTTGCTTTTCACTATTTAAGGTTCACGTTTTCATGTTTTAAGAGCTAGTTAAAAAGTTTCAATATTCACTATAACACGGTGCGTGAAGTCGTATTGAAGTGCCATTAATCAAATTGTATAATCACTGTATAGAGTACCACGGATCGTCGTTCGATCGACTTCGAGACGATTCTTTAAAACATTTTATTTTTACAAAAGCTAAAACTAGGTTTTAACTCTACGAAGAATAGATATGAAGTGTTCTAAAGTAAAAATATGCTACTTAAATATACTTATATTTTTGTGGAAAAGATGTTTATTTTCGACCCTTTCAAGTGGCGTCGTTGATGTTCGTTATTGAATGGTTATTAACCAGAAAATATAAACAGCACTAAAAAGTGCATTAGCAGAAAGTGATGACGTTTTTAAAAGGTCCACTGTCCAAAAGAACGTACACCTCTATAATAGATGGATTCCTGGAATTAGTGCTGAATTGTAAACGGGGTTGGTTTTCTATTTGTCCGAAACAATTAAATTTAACACATGAACTGTTCTCTCTTATGGATTGTTCTGACTCTCTTGAATGTGATCTCTATAGTGCAAATTATTTTTTTTTATATACCTTGAATAGACTCTGTTTAAAGAATGGTGTTAGATAAAATGAAATTAATAAAAATACCTTGAAAAAGTTATTGACATTATGATTAGCTTATACTATTGTTCTATTATTTAATATAAACTAAGTGTTATTTTTTATCATTTTTTATTTATTGTTATTATGTAATATAAAATCGACATCAATGTAGTGTTTTATTTCCTTACTCTTAGGTATTTCTTAATATTATTTTATTAGTACTTTTAGTATTTATTAGTATTTTTTTATAACTTAAAATAACTCTAAATAAACTTAAAATAAAACAACTCTTGAGCGAAATGAACATTGAAATTAATTGAAGTAAAAATTAAACAAAAATAGAGAGAGCAATGGAATTATTAATTATAACATTACCTTGCAAAGTCGAAACGATAACTTCATAAGTGTTAAAAAATCAACTATGATTTGCCTCCACAATAATTGGATTTAAATTGTAACAATTCATTCAGAGCGTAAAAGTACTCTATTTTAATTTCGTTTCCGATTTTCAAAGAAATTATCTGTTAGCTAATTAATGTTGACACCCCTTTTTTTTTGATTTGGGAGGAATTTAAAAAGTAATTCTTCCAGTTAGTCAAAACTATATCGTTTTCAGAGAGGCGATTTTAAGTTACTTGGATGGATTTTTTGATTTTATCTGTTTTCGCTGTTTTGCGATTAACGGTAACTTTACGGGTTTTGAGAATTTATTTGCCGTAGTTTGTCGAATATGTTTTTTTCGGATACACAGTTAGATTTGGCTAGAAAATGTTCGGATGTTCACGTTTTATATTTATTTTTCCAGTAATTATTTGCTTATCTTGGATAAGTTTTTCATTTAATTTTGAATATATAATGTTTGTATTTTTCTTATGTCTATATCAAAGATATCATCTGTTGAAACATGACCATTTATAATATCGATTGATTTCAGATTTGTTGCCGAGTGAATAGAGTTGTTATAAGCTGAAATGGCACATATCATTTTTTGATTAATAGGTGTATTTAAATACCCTTGATTGTTGAGTTGTCTAAATGTTCGTAATATGTCTAATATGTTGTGTGGAATATAATCTTTTGATAATCCCATTCGATTGAGGGTGATTCGGTGAACAGAAATGAATTTTTATTTTGTGTAGCTTCAGAAGTTCTGTAACGATGGAGTTCTTAAATTCGGTTCCGTTAACTACAATGATTTGTTTTGGGATGCGATGATGCGAAAAGTACAATATTAAATTATCAACTATATATGTAGATAAGACTGATTTTAATTCAAAAGCTTGAGCGTATTTGGAAAAGCTGTCAATGGTAGTCAAAAATTTAGTTTTTTCTAATGTATATATGCCTAGATGGATAATTTCGAATGGTCTCGAAGCAGTGTTATATTCATTTTGATTTTTACTGCAAGTTTATTTCGTACTTGCTTAGTTGACATATTTCACAGTCGTTTATACAACTTTCAACAAAAGCTTTTACATTCGGCCAGTAATTTTTGTGGCTGATTCGTTTCTCAGTTTCCTCTATACCTCGAATGGTTTGTTTTTATTTTGTGATAATTCTGGATTCTGACTTCAATATCTTTCTTGTTAGTGACATCTCACAATTTAATCAAACATCTCTTGAATTTAATATTGATGGCCACTTGAAGTTCTTTCTGATTATCTCTGCAAAAGGTTCATAAATATTTGAATCTTCGAAATAGAGGTAATATTGTTTATGAGGTAACACATATTCTTTAACGAAATTGAGCATACTTGGTTCAAAGTTGTTTTCATAATTGCACGGATATTCTGCTTTTCTGTCCAGAAAGTATAGTTGACTTTGGTTTAAGGGGGAATGAAAAACCTTCCTTCCACCTAAAATTTGGTGGGTTCCATGATTAACAGCTGTTAATCTGATATATGTATGCCTACTATCGGATTTTGTTCTTTATTGGAATGAACAGTGACGTCATCATCAACCAGTAATTCTAGTGATTTGTAATCTGCTTGTACTATAATAAAAGCTTCTTGTTTATTATTTTTACTGTTTTCTTTTTCCATATTTTTGTAACATTTATCTCTGTAATCTGTTAGTACAGTTATATCGCTTGATTCTTTGGTGTTTGGTGTGTAGGTGTATTCGGGATAACGCATCAGCATTCGTATTAAATTTTATGATCAAATTCTTCTAACTTTATGCGGCATCGGAGTAGTTTAGAATTGAGGTATTTTAACGAGAATAGCCATTGAAGTGGTTTGTGACCCATCACGATATTGAACTTTAGGCCATACTGATAGGGCCTAAATTGTTTAATAGCCCAAACCAAACATTATTTTTCTGCCGTTGAATAATTCTGCTCTAAGTCATTAAGGTATTATTACGAGATGCATATGCTATTGGTAAATCTTTCTCAATAGGTTTTTGAGACAGTACAGCGCCCAAAGCTACATTACCAGCGTCTGTTGTCAAGTTAAATGGTTTACTAAAGTCTAGGATATTTCAGTATTGGTTCATTCATTATAAGTTTTTGCATAATTCAAAACATTCAGCGAATGCTTTCGTGTGTTCAATTTTTGCTCCCTTTAGTTTTTTACACCATTCGGTGTCACTACATGACCTAAATAGGCTACTTATTTTCTTAAAAAATCCGATTTGTCAAGCTGAATTTTAAAATTGGAATCTCTAAGTCGTTGGAACACATCTTTGAGTCATTCGAGATGTTCTTGCAAGGAACAATAAAAAACAATTATGTCATCTAACTAAACAAGATATTTCTCATTTTGTATACCTCGTAGAATATTGTTAATTATTCCTTGGAATGTCGCAGTTGCATTCTTAAAGCCAAATGGCATTCGAAAAAATTCGTAGTGACCATTTTCTGTATTAAATGCGGTTTTTGCGATGTCTTCTTCATTCATCTCGATCTGGTGGAAACCGCTAGCGAAATCTAACATCGTGAAATACTGACCTCTGCCTAGCTTATCTAACAAGTCATTTATATTGGGTAATGGCTATTTTTCGTCTATGGTTTTCTCATTAAATTTTCTATAATCTATGACAACACGCCATTTTTGAGTTTCCGATGTGTCCATTTTCTTTGGAATTATCCATATAGACGATGACGATGGCCATCATGGCCATGGCTCATCACTGGGTCGACTTACATTCTGGCCAAGCATTTTTCTGATTTGGTTTAGTATTTCATTCTTGTAAATGAATGGATATCGATAGCTTTTGGTATACACAGGAATCTCATCTATAATCTTAATGGAATATTTAATTTTGTTTGTAAATGTTAAAGGCGTTTTTTTCTTGATCAAACATGTCTGAAAATTGGCTACATAGCTTAATAATTTATTTTTGTTCTTCGGTGTTGAGATGATCGGTGCGATTTTTGAGAAATCTAGTCGGTGTCTCGCAGTCTCTTCAACACTGTTTAATTATATAGTATACATATAATTAATCACTAGACATATAGTATACATATAGTTTCGACAATAGTTTCCCGAGAAAATTTCTCTACTTGAATTTTCAGTGCGCAAGTGTTATTTAGGATAGTGGTGATAACATTTATATTTGTTAAACATTTCGGTATTTCGCAGTTATGAAATTGTTCTCAATTTTTAATAGACGTTTTAATCTTGATAATTTGCTCAGATTGTAGTGAAATAATAATGCAATTTGATTCGCTTTTAGTTTTGTTAGAACGATAATTTTACTTTGGAGTATGGCGCAGTTAAAAATCCTTTATTAAAATCTAATTTTGCTTCTAATAACTTTAAGTGATCAAGCCGTATTAAGCCATCAAAAAATTGTTGAAATTTAAACAGAAAAAAATTTAATTTAACTTTGGTTGGCAGCTTGAAAATTTTGGAAGCCGGAATTTCGGTAATGAATTTATACTTTTGAAAGATGGTATATACAATGAATGAATCTTTTATACAGGTTGAGTGATATTTAAAAGCTAGATTTGAATTAACAAACCATTTTGTGGAACCTGAGTCGATAAGAAATTTTAAATTTTGTTCAGGGAAAACTATGAAAGGTATTTCACTTAAATTATTAGAATTTAAGAATATAATTTACTTGGCTAGGATTTGTGGTTTTGACTTGCAATATGATGATTGTTTTCGTCTGCACTTGGTTCAAAATAACTAATATTTTTTCTCCTTCGTCATGAGATTGTTTACATTCAAATTCACCTTGTGACAATTTCACAAATTGAGGTTATTATCCTGATTTGGAGATGTCGACGATTTGTTTTGTGTTCACGATTTGGTTTTGAAAATGATTGGCCAGGTTTATTATAGTTCGAGGAACGATGGGTGGAAATGCTCATCGGAGTTGGGGTGGGTATTAGCTTATTAGGATTGGATTTAAAGACATTGCCTTGATTTGATCTTATAAAAGCTTGAGAATTAGGAAATCTTTGTGGTGTTCTAATAAAATTTGACCTTACAGGTATCGGTTGAGATGGAACTGTTGACTTATTTTGAAACATATTATGTGGTGTGTGACTGTTAGAATTAGTAAAGGGTGATTTCTTTACAAAATTAGGTTGATTCTGAAAATTATCTTGTGGGTTACGGTTAACATTAAAACAGTTCAAAAGAGGCCTTTGAGGAGCCATACGTCTAGGATCGAAATGTTGGACAGGCAATTTTGCTACCGGTTTACCGTAATTTTGGAAATAAGTTATGTTGTTATCTTAAATAACGTATTGGATTTCTGTGGGAGATCTTTGGGAAACATGCAACTTATAATTGTGTTCTCGGAGTCCTGCTAAGAATGTTTTTAAAGCTAATTCATTGTAAAGTTCTCTCTTAAGATTTTTTGCTGCTATGGTCGTTTCATGAGCATCGATATAGAAACATAATAAATTCAATATGTAAAGGACTTTATCATAAAATTGTTCTGGTTTTTTGTTCGGTAAATGTCTGAGCATTACTAAATCTCTATTTAAACAAGCTTCATCTTTTCTATCCGCAAAATTCCTGTATAAAACATCTTTAACTTGATCCCAACTTCAAATGTTGTATATATTTATTACTAATTTTGGATTACTTATTAATTTACTCAGTAAAGAATGTATGAGAAATATGTTTTGAAAAATTATTGAGATCGTTATGTAAATAAAAAGTATCTATTAAACTTTAGCAAGTGGATAAATACCGGTTTAAATCGTTCGGGTTTCTTATGTAAAAATAAATTGTTTATAGGTTAAATTGTTTTTTCTCGAATATTGCTAAGTTTGAATAACAGGTATTTAATATTACTTAATATTACTTACATAAATGTCTAGCTTAAATTTAAATTAATCAAATTACTTAAATCAACTAAGATAAATGAAACTTACACTTACAGAAATGAATTGCACTTACAGAACTAGGATGAATCATCTGGGTATCTCTTCTGTGGGAACGACTGTTGTTTTTGGCGATGGCGTTCAAAAGTCAATCAGTTGTGTCCTGCGAGAAAGGTTTATGCGGTACCAAACCCTGTGATCAGTCTAGGGGTTATCGATGATGCACATCCATGATGGATTGAGTTTCTTGAATTTCTAAGAGACGCTATGCAACTTTTTTTCGATCTGTCCAAAGTACATATTACTTTTTTTTCGAAAACCGATTAATCGTTAATACGAAAATCGCTCGCTCCATGCGTAACAATTTCAGTTATCTTGCCGACTACGCCAGACTTAATTGACACAAGACAATTTTTTAAAACTCTTTATTTTTACAAAAGCTAGAACTAAAGTAAAGTAATGTTCTAAAGTTAAAATATGATACTTAAATATACTAAGGGTTGGCCATGGAATAGGCAGACCATTTCGTGGGAACTTATATTTTTGTGGGAAAATTGTTTAATTTCGAGCCTTTCAAGTGGCTTCGTCGATGTTCATTACTGAATGGTTATTAACCTGGAAACATAAACAGGACTAAAATAATACAGCAATAAGTATTGACATCTTTAATAGGGCTAACTGGTCAATATCCAGTCTGGCAATCCAAAGGTAGCTGGTTCGATTCCAGCGCTCGGATAAGTGTTTTTCTTTAATTCTTCTGTCCGTTTTATTTCCTACCCCACACACACATTTATATACACTCACATATTTACACACATACCCACACATATCCACACCTAAATGTCTGTGATTGTTTCTAGGCAAGAGTGTAAAATCTGACAACGAATTACCCCTCAGTCATGCCAGTTAAAGGCTGAGTAAGGCCGGATGCCTTCTGAGAAATGTTCTACGTTGGTCACTCACCAGTCGGTAAGCTTTCTGATAGACATATGGGAAGGCACAAAATCAAGGGTTTATAGCCTGAGCGGAGTGCTAACCTGGGTTTGTCGGTAGTTGATGACCGTGGTGCGGAACCCACGTTAAGCTGTAGAACCAGTCGCTAAATAGCCTAAGATGCTGATTCGCCTCTAACCGTAAATCCTTTCCTTTCCTTTCATGTCTTAAAAATCGTACTAAACCTGTAAAAATAAAAAAATAATCTCGTTAGGTTTACCACCTTATAAATTAATGAATATGGTAAAAAAAAATTAATTGAGAAACATTTTGACATAATAGAATTATAACATTGTGATGTTTGAATAAATCAGTAAATCAGTATTGTTATTTTCTAACGTTTTGTCGTACAAATACAATTTCATATAGCGACTTCTTTCATTAAAGAACTATGACAAATTAAATACTTACGATTATGGAACAGGTATGAAATCTTGAGAGTTTAATCACCACAAGATTATGATTTTTTCGTTTTCATATTATACATTTAACATTTTAAGTTTTACGTTAACATTTAAGATTTAATATTTTATAAAAATCAAAAATGTATAGTTGATAAAATTAAATCATTCAAAAGAATTCACAAAAACAAATTTTATTTGTAAAAAGTTTTTATAACAAAACTGAAATTGAGTCTGAACCTTTTTCGCATTTGTGTTTCCAGATTTTCGATCGTAAAATAAGGAAAGTTAGATATCGTTTGCGGAAGTGTATAGGCATCTAGGAAAACTCGCGAAATCCAATAAAATTATTATACGAACTTGAAATCCCTTAAGAAGCTCTCATAAAGCCGGTAATACAACGACGATTCAACAGAAAGTTCCGATATTTTACAAAATATAAAGACGTTTATATTTTAACAAAGTTTGAACGCAAGAATATAATGGCTGAAAAGAAATTATATAGTAGAGTAATGGGGTAATGGAGTAATAGAGTAATATATAAATATATAGTATATATGTTTATACAGTTCTTGAACAAATTATTTTGATATTTATAAGAGGTAATTTTTGGAAAACGAATAAACGTTTACAACTTGGTATTTTATATGCATTTATTACATTATTTATTATTATACATTAATTATACCTATATTTATCCGTCTTTTCCACGTTAGAGCTCGCAATCATCGTCATTCAATCATTGTCGATCCACTGCAGGATAAAGGCCTATATATATATATATATATATATATATATATATATATATATATATATCATCGTCATTCAATCATTGTCGATCCACTGCAGGATAAAGGCCTCCCCAGTATCTATATATATATATATATATATATATATATATATATATATATATATATATATATATATATATATATATATATATATATATATATCATCGTCATTCAATCATTGTCGATCCACTGCAGGATAACGACCTCCCCAGTATACTTCCAATCCGCACGGTCCTGAGTTTTCCTCTGTCATTTGGTTCCAATATACTTGATGATGTCATCCGTCCATCGTGTTTTCGGTCTTCTCCGTGGACGGTTCGATTTTAGGCCGAAAACACTATATATATATATATTATATATAATATATATATATATATATATATATATATATATATATATATATATATATATATATATATATATATAAATATAAATATATATATATATATATATATATATATATATATATATATATATATATATATATATATATATATATATATATATATATATAACTGTCCGCTTTATCTACCAGCTGAGTATTGTTGTGAACGTCATTATAAGTATCATCCACTTCAAAATTACAATATTTTCCTCTGCTTTTATATCACTCAACATTCCAACAAAGTGCGTTGCAACGTATAGCGCAAACGATGATATTGCAGATTGAGTTTTTGAACATGCTGGTCTTCTAAGGCACCAAACCATCTTTATGCAAAATTTTCTGAATAAAAAAGTCCAACATCCTGTGAACGGCGACGAATTGATACATACAGTGCCGATATTTTCTTCGGAACGCACAGTTTTTATCTTGTTTGTGTTTTAATACCGAGCAGCGTGGAATGCATTTGGAATTTGTCGATAATTCGGCGAATACATCACTCCATTGGGCAATTATATGCACCATAAAATTCAAGAAGCTCTATAAGTTTGTCGCGCAGCACACTGATTTTGATAATAAATTTCGAGAATATGCAAGCGTTGTTCTCATATTAAAAGTTCCGTGATGATTTGCCAAACTATACTAATTTTGACACTAGAGATGCGCAAACTCCTAGTTCGTTTGATGGTAAAAAATATCGGAAATTCGGCCGCACTAAAAAATCGTAATAGCACACAACTCATGCCATCATACGGCGAATGTTCGTAGCAGTCAGGACTGCTAGTAACATTCTGCCTGAAACATAGGGCATAGTACCAGGTACGCCCACAAAATAGCTTAACGGGGCCGTGGCGGAAAATATTACAGAAATGTTTCACCCTTTCTCCACGTAGTGCCACCGGGTTACTAACGGAAACTTAAAGGGTCTACAACCATATCGATATGTGAGTGGCTGTGCCTTACATGAACTTACATTATTATTTCTTTTTGCACTAGTGGAATATTTATTGATATATCATATTTTTATTTTCTTCATTTATCAAGATCAAAACAACCGTGCATAGCATTTCCGAACATTCAACAAATTTCAACGGTTACTTATAATACGTTTTTTATAATGTCAAGTAATGGGTCGTCTTTTAAGAAGCTTTCTTCTATCATTATACCTAAATCACTAACCGGACAAATGAATAATTAGGAATGATGAAGGAAATCAAGAGCGGTTCTCTTCTCATTATTACCAAGAAATAAAATAAATATAATGAAAACTCAATGTAAAAATAGTTATTTGATTGGAAGTTATGATAATTTGATCCATACTGTAACTGTAAAAAAAAGCTTAAGTATGAAGTTGAAGTTGACGACGCTACGTTATTTAGTATTTGTTTAACAGCCATTAATAGTGAACGCTCCCAGTGAATTTGTAAACATAGAAAAAATTGGTCAATACTTTCTACTAAATTCTAGCTAAATTCTGCTCTGGAGAAGTTTGCACCTTTGTTTACAATAATAAAATATTGGGCGGCAGAGAGAAACGAGGCCGTACGAGCTGTCAAGATGAGCATTGGAGTGGTGGACCAAATTGTGACCACGCCAGAAATGGTTAAGAAAATCCACAAAATTGTATTGGATGACTGTCGACTGAGAGTGCGCGAGCTAGCAGACATAGTAGGCTTTCAAAAAATTATGTACATCGCATATTGACTAAAAATTTGGACATGAAAAAGCTGTGCGTAAGATGGGTGCCGTAAATACTCACAATGGAACAAAAACAGCGTCGTGAAGATATTTCAATCGAGTGTGTGTTTGGCGCAGTTTTATAGGAATAAAGCTGAGTTTTTGCATCGACTCATAACCATAAATGAAACATGGATCCATTACTTCATACCTGAGACAAATAAATAGTCAAAACAATAGAATGAAAAGGGAGAATCAGCTCCAAACAAGGTAAAGACATATATATATATATATATATATATATATATATATATATATATATATATATATATATATATATATATATATATATATATATATATATATATATATATATATATATATATATATATATATATATATATATATATATATATATATATATATATATATATATATATATATATATATATATATATATATATATGTATATATATATGTATATATATATGTATGTATGTATATACATATGTATGTATATATATATAAATATATATATATATATATATATATATATATATATATATATATATGTATATATATATATATATATATATATATATATATATATATATATATATATATATATATATATATATATATATATATATATATATATATATATATATATATATATATATATGTGTATGTTAGTTCGTAGTGTTTCGCGGATGGAAGAATACGCTAGACTATTAGTCCGGGAGTACATCCGATCGTTTGTGTCCCGTTTGCTGGGAATGTGCAGACGTTTCGCCAAGGTCACACTTGGCATTCTCAATGCTTCAGACAAGCATTATATATGTATATATATTTTCACTTTACTTTAAAAAAAAAATTGTTTGGGAGTTTAGACTTGGGAAACTGTGTTGTAGTAGGGTTTTGCTGATGCTGCAATCTTGGACATATTTACTGGAACCATGGGAAACGACGTAGGAGAGTGATTCCGTTGATGTGGCTTTAACCTTGGCTTGTTTATGGCACTGAGGATATGTGGGTTGAACTGCTAACATTGCGTTTATGATACATTGTATGATTTTAACTGTGTAAATATAATATGCAGGGGTTGAGTTTATATGTAACAGCTCTCCTTTTTATATAAAAGTTGGCACATGGAGACAACTTTTAGGAAAGTTTCTTTGATGATATATTGGTGTTGGGTTCGATATTATCTTCTTCTTCTGGTTCTTGGGGAAGAATGCGTAGTCTTTTCTTCCATTTCGCTGTATATGTAGCTAATCTACTTCTTGGAGGTGATGGCGTGTAGTCGTCATGAGTGATAGCAATTATATATATATATATATATATATATATATATATATATATATATATATATATATATATATATATATATAATATTACAAGAGCAACGATGACGGTGATTGTGAGGATGGTAAACCAACTTTGATGTTTCTTTACAAATGGTTGATTTATTAAATCGTACAATTTTTTTTGAATATTGATTTAGTTTGTGATTTGCAATATTCAAGTCTTCGAAATCAATCTTATTTATTTTTAATGGTTTTAATTCGGGGACCGCGATTTTCTCGGGTAGGTGTTTACAGCAATCATATGGAACGTGGAACGTGGTTATAATCGAACTATGTAATATTTGTAATCGAGCGAATGTTATAGAATTAATAATATCATTGATTGTATTTTCAATGAAAGTGTGTAGCGTTCCATCAACAATTCACATATATTAAGAATTGCAATTTGGGCTGAATATTAATTTAATTGATCTGAAATATCCATTATAGATTTGCGAATTTTCTTAATATAGTTATTGAACGTTTCTTCGTCAACTTGTAATTTTGTAGAACTTGTGTACTTTTGTCAACTTGTGTATTGTAGAATTAAAGTTTTTAATAACCGATGTTGTTTCAGTGATTTGGTTCTTTAATTAATTCTCAATTTGATATTCATCATGATTAACTTTATCTATGCAATCTTTAAAATATTCCCCATCTGATGCGTTTAAATTACCTGTTATTGATTTCCATATGGTACCTATGCCATTTAATATGCCGCGTTTTTCGTTTGAGATATATTTCTTCGTATCACTAGTTATTTCAGTGTATTTTAAATTACTTGATTTAGAAATTTGAGACAATAGGTTAAAATGAGTTTGTACTTCTGATTTAAAAGCCATCATTCGAGGTGTGTCTTCCTCTATATTAATTAATATTATTTAATTAATTATAGTATCTTGAATAAGTTGAAAATCTTTGTAGACAAGTAATATCCATTTGTCGTTAGAGAGTTCGATCAATCCAACTTCGTGTAGATAGATTGCTACGATATTGTTGATGGGTGTAATTTGGTATTGGGGTTGAACAATGGAGGGGACTCCGAATAATCTGAAAACAAATTATTCGTGATATGGTTTGAGTCTGTCGAAATTTACTTTTGTTTGTTTTTGTGTTTTAGGATTTAATAATACTGCGGAATTTTGAGAAATTTCTTTTATTTCAAAATGGCCAATAAATTTATTTTGAGTTTTATTTTTTATTTGTGATCCTTTGATGTATACTTTGCCTTCAATATTAAACTCGTAAAGGTTTTCGGATATGTTTTTATCAAAACGTAATTTTGCTTTTTCTTTTTTCAACTGGATATTTTCACGAGCTGTTTTGTAGTAATAATGCATTCGATTGTTCAAATCCCTAATATATTTGGAAATTAGATTATTTTCATTATATAAGATTTCAGGGGGTCTCGTTGAAATGTGTTCAAAGATTAGTTCGAAGGGTGTAAATCCGTGTGTATTGCTTTGCGTGTTATTATAACCAATGACTGTGTATGAAGGATATTGAATAAGGATGTTCATCAGGATGTTTTGGATGTTTTGTATGAACTCTGATCATTTCAGATAGAGTCCCGTGGAATCTGTTCAATGATCCATTGGATTGAGGGTGGCTTACACTAGAGAACGTCAGTTTGATATCGCAAAGTTCACAAAGATCTTTAATAAGGGTATTGTCGAATTCGCGGCCTTGGCCGCAGTGAATTCTCAATGGCGTTCCATAATGTTGAAAAATCAATGGTGTATTAACGATTGTTTTTGCAGTCTTGTCTTCAATTAATTAAAAAATGGCCAATAAATTTATTTTGAGTTTTATTTTTTATTTGTGATCCTTTGATGTATACTTTGCCTTCAATATTAAACTCGTAAAGGTTTTCGGATATGTTTTTATCAAAACGTAATTTTGCTTTTTCTTTTTTCAACTGGATATTTTCACGAGCTGTTTTGTAGCAATAATGCATTCGATTGTTCAAATCCCTAATATATTTGGAAATTAGATTATTTTCATTATATAAGATTTCAGGGGGTCTCGTTGAAATGTGTTCAAAGATTAGTTCGAAGGGTGTAAATCCGTGTGTATTGCTTTGCGTGTTATTATAACCAATGACTGTGTATGAAGGATATTGAATAAGGATGTTCATCAGGATGTTCTTTTGTATGAACTCTGATCATTTCAGATAGAGTCCCGTGGAATCTGTTCAATGATCCATTGGATTGAGGGTGGCTTACACTAGAGAACGTCAGTTTGATATCGCAAAGTTCACAAAGATCTTTAATAAGGGTATTGTCGAATTCGCGGCCTTGGGCGCAGTGAATTCTCAATGGCGTTCCATAATGTTGAAAAATCAATGGTGTATTAACGATTGTTTTTGCAGTCTTGTCTTCAATTGGGTAAGCTTCGTTGGAAATTCGAATATATCAATGTTAATTCATTCAAAAGGAGTTTTTGGAGTTTCCGTTATAACTAGGGGTCTATTTAAGTTTTTTCGATTAATTTTAACCTTTTGACAAGTTTTACATTTTTTTATAAAATTTTCAACGTCTTTCGTTAACCCTTTCCAGTTGTATCTTTCTTTAACACGACGTATAGTTTCGTTGACTCCTCTATGAAGATTTGTCTTTCCATTGTGGTATTGGTCAAGAATAATAGGAATTTCTCCTTGTTCTGGAGTTTTAAAAATATTTTGACATATTGTTAATCGTATATCTTTGTCCGCAAAGATGTAAGAAAATATCTCTAAGACTGGGATTTCTATTTGGTTTTCAACGTGATACATTTCCTGTGGTTTACAGAAAAAATATATATAAGTAATGTTTACTGTGTGATTGTTTATTGTACTGATTGTGTATTCAAATATTTAAATGTTTTTAATTGTATTCTTTAGAATCGGGAACCATATTGAATTTAAATCTACCGAAGGCATACCAATACAGTTATTTTTATTTAAATTAATTATAGCAGTTTCTTTTAATCTTCTGTATTTTGTTACCGATTCTTTTAATACCGTTTTGGAATTATTCCAATTGATTTTATGACCCGATTCCCATGTGTGTTGACAAATTCTAGATTTATTAAAATCGCCCTTTCTAAAAAGGTTTTTTTTTTACTCTTTTACTATAACATCTAACGGTCTAGATGGCTCACCTATATAGAATTTGCCACATTCGCTGGGAATTTTATAAACCACATTTTTAGTATTTTGTTGTATATTGTTTGGTTTAGTCTTTGTTAACAGAGATCCAAGAGTATTTTTTTGTTTTAAATGTCGTTCTTATGTTGTATTTATTTCCTACTCTTTTAATTGTGTCAGAAATACCGCGGATATCAGAAATTGTGAGGTTAATTATTTGAGAGTTATTATTATTGTTATTAATAACTTGTCTGTTTTGTCTAGTATCAAAAATTTAAATGATTTATCTATAAAATTTTTTGGGTAATTGTTTTTTATTAATATGTCTTTTATGTGATTTATTTCTTTTTGTAGTGTATCACTGTCGGTACAAACAAGTTTTGCTCTGTCATATAAACTTTTAATTATTCCTATTTTGACCGATTTTGAGTGATTTGAAAAGAAATTGAGATACCTATCTGTGTTTGTTGGTTCTCTGTAAACTGTAGTTTTTAATGTGTTGTTTTGTTTTAATATTAAAGTGTCGAGGAATAGCAATTTATTATCCTTCTCCATCTCTAAAGTACACTTAATTGTAGGCTCTCGAGAATTTATATCTTGTAAAAAAATATTTAGATCGTCAATGCTATGTTGCCATATAGCAAAAATATCATCAATATACCTAAGCCATATTAATGGATTTTTAAGAGATTTATTTAATATGTCATTCTCGAGTTCCTCCATAAAAATATTACTCATCAAAGGAGAAAGAGAAGAACCCATTGACATTCCGAAATTTTGTTGATAATAATCTTTAGATTGTGGCGAAAAACCCAAATAAAGGAAAAAAAATATTCTTCTAAATTGTTTTCCCAAAAGAATGTAATTATATTTTTATGTGATTTATCTAGTAATTGGTTGTTAGAAATTTCAATTTTTGAATAATCAATTAAGGATCGATTGTCATACAGTTCGATAAATTTGTCGTATTCTTCCAAAATTTCATTAGTATTTTCGTTGTCAATTTCATTAGGGTTGTCTTCATTATCAGATGTCTCGCTGGCTGAAAGTATTTTCAAATTTAGTTTAGTTTGAAATTTTGAGCATTCTTTAAAATGGATTATCTTGATTCGAGATAATGCGTCTGCATTTTTGTTTTTCTTTCCGGATTTGTGAATAATTTTGTAATCATATTCTTCAAGCTTTAATCACCATCGCGCTAATCAGCTTCCAGGGTCTTTAATCGAAAATAGCCAGGTAAGTGGGCGATGATCAGTTACGAGTGTGGATTTTCTGCCAAATAAGTAAGGTCTGAAATGTTTAACTGCCCATACTATCGCAAGTAATTCACATTCGATTGTAGAATACTTGGTTTTGGCATGACACAGAGTTCGGCTTGCAAAAGCTATTGGTAAGTCTCTTCCAATGGGGCCTTGTGATAAGACTGCTCCAATCGGATATAATATATCTCCAGCAGTCTTATCAATCTTATCTCCAAAATTTGGATATATGAAGATCGGATCTGTCATTAAAGCGTTTTTTAATTAATCAAAAGATTGTTTACAATCTTGGTAAAAATTAAATGTTATATATTTTTGAAGTAATTTGGTTAGTGGTTTGGAGATTTTTGCAAAATTTGGTATAAAACGATGATAGTAGCCTACTAGTCCTAGGAAAGATTTTATTTCTTTAGGCGTTCCTTGTTGTGGAAATTTTTTGATGCATTCGTCTTTGGTTGGATTTGATTTTACGCCATCTGGAATTATTAAGTGTCCTAGGTATGCGACTTCTTTTTTGAGGAATTCACATTTATCGTTTTAAATCTTGCGTTTGGCATTTCTTAATCTTTTGAAAACTTCTTCTAAACGGGATAAATGTTCGTAAATTGCAGGAGAGTAAATTATTATATCGTCCATGTAGACTAAACATCGTTCATTTTGAATCCCTAATAAAATATTGTTCATGACACGTTGAAATGTCGAAGGCGCATTTTTAAGACCGAACGGTATTCGGACGAACTCATAATGTCCATTTTCTACTGAAAAACCTGTTTTGGAAATGTCCGAAGGCTTAATTTCATCAATTTCAATTTGATGGAATCCCGATGCGAGTTCTAAGGTTGAAAAATATTCGCATTTGCCTAATTGGTCAAGTATATTTGAAATGTTGGGTAAGGGATATTTGTCATCGATGGAAGTTCGTTCAATTTTCTGTAACCAATGACAATGCACCATTTTTGTTTTCCAAAAGAATCGAGTTTTTTAGAAATGACCCAAACTGGGGATGACCATGGTGAAATAGAAGGACGTATTATTCCTTGTTTTAGCATGTCATTAATTTAATTTTTAACTTCTTCCTTATGTACGTGTGGCTAGCGATATGATTTTGAAAAGACTGGTTTCGCGTTATTGGTATCTATTAAGTGTTTAATTTCGTTGGTAAAAGTTAATTCGTCACCTTCCATGTAGAAAATATATTGAAAATGTAAACATTCACTTGTTATAAGTTCCGTTTCTTCTTCATTAAGATGGTCAATGCGAAGCTGGTGTTTTATTTCTTGAATTCTGTCTATCCGGTTTGGATTTTGAAAATTGTTTGAATTAAAATTTGTCGTTTCGAAGGGTTCTATTTGAATGTCAGAAAATTCAATTGATTTTGGAATTACATTTACGTTTACTATTGATGTTAAAAATTCTCCTTTCTCGTTAACATATACTAGGGCGTTTGGGATACGAACTTTTTCCTTTTTTTTGTTGACTTAAAATTGCATCTCTGTTGTTAAGTTTGCATTTTAATTTAAAAATTTGTTCAGTCTTGCGTTTATTTTAATTTTATTCAAGTTGGTATTTTCGGCATCTCCGGCTTTATAAAGGGGTATTGTTTTGAAATTAGTTATTAATTGTCTGTTTTGCAAATCGATCCTGCATTGGTAGTGTTCAAAAAAAATTGTCCTAGAAGTCCGTCGAAATCGATATCTAGATTGCAGATAAAAACTTTATGTGGATCTCTGTCTGTAAAAGGTGCAAAGATTGATTGTGTGATTAACAATTTTTCGTCGGTTATGCCTTGAACAGTTAAGTTTTCTGGAATACGATTTTTGTAATTTTTAACAGTATTTCCTTTAAAAATTAAAATTGTAGCTCCAGTGTCTATTAAAATCTTAAAGGTATTGGTAGCATCTTTAATGTAATAAAGATTGCTTGAGTCTATGGTAAACGTAAAATTTACAAAAATTTATTTTCTGGCAAGTTAAGGGTTGGTTTCTCATTGGTTGTATTCAGTGTTTGTATACGTTCGAGGGATGCTTCTTTGTTGACTGAAGGTTTTATCGGAGGGTGGTTTTGATCTGTAGCTATAGGGAAATTTTGATTATTATCGACTTCATCGTAATATTCGGGTTGTAATTCAAATTCTTTGGTAAATTGTTGTTGGAAATTGTTTGTATATTTTGTATATGCTTCGTTCTGTTGATAAAATTCTTCTTCGTAGAATTCCTGTTGTGAATAATCCTGTTGGTTGTATTCGTCAAACTGGTTGTAATCGTTAAACTGGTTGTTTGTACTATGACTACCATCTTGATTAATATGGAGGGCTCTTTGATTACTAGTATGGAAGTTTTGATTGATATTAGGATTCCTTTGTATTTCTGAAGGGCGTTGTTGAAAATTTAAGTTTTGTGGTTGGGTGTTCTGAATAATGGGTCTTTGTTGAAATTGTGGTCTTTGAAATTGGGATTGTTGATTTTGAAATTGTCTATTGGGAAAATTCGGTGTCGTTCATTGGAAGTTCGATTTTGGAGGTCCTTGATTATTTCTGAATAAACAATTGTTAGAAAAATGGCATAAACGTCCACAACTAAAGCATTTGGGATTTTCCAAATTTGGTCTTTTAATTTGTTGGTTTTGACGTTGTGTTAATGGTATTGATCTGTATGTATTTTGTTGTTTTTTTTATTAAATTTTTGAGTTTCGAAATAAGACAATTGTAGTTCGTTTCTGATTCGTTTTTTCGCTTGAAATATATCTGATGGATTGCTTACACGAATTATATGGCCTAATTTTGGTTCTAGTCCGGTTAATAAGGTGTGCAGTACCATTGAATCGACAAGTTCTGTTTGCGCATCTTTCTCACCGTTTGAAAGATTTGACCTGTGAAATACGGATTGTAATGTAGCGTCTAAAACTTCAAGTCGGTTCAGGAACATTAAAAGAGATTCATTAGGTAGTTGTTTTAATCAATGCAAATTTTGAATCACTGAAGACATATCTCGGGTGTCACCAAAATGTATGTTTAATAGGCTTTTAATTTCTTGGTAAGATGTTGGATTTCCTGAATTGACAACTTTGCGCAATGGCATTATCGTAATCGATGAGGTTTATCCGAGGTGCGATTATTGCTAGGAGACGCTAAAGTGCTAATCCGAGTGATATGGTTTAAAGCGGCACCCCCATCCACGTGGGCTCCTAGCGGGCAACGAAGGACAGGCAATCAGTCGGTCTGTGGCACGCTATAAGCTCCAGTTCACGGCCAAGAGGTGTTTAGAGGGGGGTTGGGAACCCCTCTCATAAGGAAGGGCAGGGAGGTTCTATCGAAGTACCAGTCGGACCGGCTTTCCGAAGCCCAACAGCAGATATAATGGAAATTGAAGGCATCAAGCAAGAGCGACCAAGGGAGACTTCCCGAGGAATGGAGTCGGAAGAAGACAGCGACCAGGCCCCTCATGGCAAGACAGCAAAGGAGATAGCTCCAAAGAAAACCATAGAATCTAGTAAGAATCAACTTAGTGAACATATCAAAGCAATTAAAGATTATATCCGCAAATTGGACATCATGTTCGATCAGATCGAGGATAAGAACAAGAAAAAGAAAATGCAAAAGCAGACAAAACTAATATTTGGCAAGATTGAGGAGATCAATTCCCAAGTAATAGAAATTATTGAGATGAAGATTGAGATTATGATTATTGAAATTATTGAGATGGTTGAAGTCGACCTATCAGAGATAAAGCAATTAATCAATGAACATAATGATAATATACAAGAGCAGAGCAGAAAAATCGAGGCAGTTTCCCGCAGGCAAAAACCTACGTATGTAAGTGCAACGGCCTCCACTAATGCAGTAAAAGTTACTGGTATCAAAAAACCTATACCTGTGGCAAAAACTTTCAAAATACAACTATCAAGAAAGGTTGATGGCAAAGAGACGTCAGGAGAAGAACTTAGAAAACTAGCAATGAGTAAGATCAATCCTAGCAAAATAGGCATTAAGCCAACTAGGATTTATGTTACAAAAAATAACAAAGACATTATAGAATCATCTATAAATTATATAGAAAAAAATTTCAAGGCTAAAGTAATAAAGGACTTAGACATAACAATTGCGCCTCTGGGAAAATACAAGCCCAGGCTAACAATCTTTAATGTACCACCAGATATTAGCAAAGATTATCTAAAGCAGGAAATCGAGGAACAGAATTTTGAGCAAAATGGTATTGAAAAAGAACTGGATATAAATCCTATCTTTAAGTTTGGTCCCAGAGACAAACATTTCGTCCATTGGGTAGTGGAAGTAGATGCCAAGGCTAGGAATGATCTTTTAAAGAAAGGCACTATATATCTAGGATGGCATTCATGCAAAGTAGAGCATCGCATCCAAATAAATAAATGCTACAAATGTCAAGGCTTTGGCCATACATCCAATAAGTGCACGGAGGAGACTGCCTGCGGGTCTGTGCTGGAAGGTAAAAAGAACTTTATCAAAATAGGACAGCAAAACTTACACCACAGCTATGCAGCGACTCTGGACTGTCTAACTTCGGCAGTGGACAGAGAATTAGACTTACTTCTTCTTCAGGAGCCGTACACATGGGCGAGAGGTGGCCAGTTTACACTTCCGGGCATAGGAAAGATGGGACTAATAGCTGACCAGAAATGCAAATTTAAAGCGTGCATTGTGGTGAGAAATTCTCATTGTGTGGTTTAAAGTTAGTCCAGTTTACGGAGGAATACACAGCCAGTGCCAACATTGCGACGAAAGGCGACAAACTAATGACATGCAGTGCATATTGGCCTCCCGCCAGGGACTTTGAACTTCAATCATTAACTTCACTTTAAACAACTTAACTTTAACAAGTTCAACTTAACTTTAACTTCATCTTTAAACATAAGCCATTTCTATGGGCGGTGGATACAAATGCTCATCACCATATGTGGCATTCTCATGACATAAATGAGAGAGGTGAAAGGATAGCAGAGTTCTTGACTACCGAGGCCTTAAATACCTACAACATTAGCAAAAACATTACGACTTTTAGCAGCACACCTGGGGAAAGTAACATAGATCTGACCATTGGCAATCATAAAGCAATAAATAAAATAGATAACTGGAATATACTGTAGGACTCATTGAGTGACCATAGGTTGATCACATACAACTGGAAGTTGGGATACGACGTTGATCAAATAATATATAAATCTAGCTTGACCAAGATAGATACTGAAAAGGCTATAGACATGGCCGTCGTGGGTTTGGCTAAAATGGAGAGATCAGTGTGGCAGCCATCTATTGCTCACATAGATAAAAGAGTCCAACAATTGCAAGAGTTACTCCAGGATATCACCGGTGTTTCAGTACCTAAGAGAAAGATCTTCCCCCATAAGCCCGTATGGTGGAATAATCATATCAACAGCATCATGAAAGAACGTTTTAGGCTTAGAAGGAACTATCAAAAAGAGAGAGAAACAACTGATCGAGATAGAGGAAGAGAGATGTATCTGGCGGCAGCGACAAGATTGCGCAATGGAATAAATAAAGCCAAAACGGAGTCTTGAAACACGTTCGTCTCAGACCAACTGAGAAATGACCCGTGGAGCATTCCTTATAAACTGGCTTCCGGACGAATGAAAGGTACGGGGAATATCATTAGCTCCATTAGATCGAACATGGGTGACCGGGCAGGTTCGCTGGACTTTGAGAGCACAGCCGAACTGATTCTAAAAAAGTTTATACTAGATGATGATATATCATCTACTATAGTAGAGGACACACCAGAACAAGCACTAAGAAGGATGACCGCGGAGGATACGGACGCCCCGAGAGGTAACGTTCAGCATATACCAAGAGAGGAAGTGGAGGAGTATTTAGTTAACATCAATGTTAGGAAGGCCACGGGTCCCGATGGGATTCCGGGTATTACACTCAAGACGCTAGCGGTGGTCATTGCGGATATGCTTTGCAGCATCTTCAATGACTGCCTGCTGCTGGCGTACTTCCCTAGAAGGTGGAAGGAAGGGGTCATTGTGACCATTCCGAAACCAGGCGAAAATCCAGAACGCTTAGACTCCATTAGACCAATTACTCTCTTACCCATTATGGGTAAAACTCTTGCATTTTTTGCCAGAAGCAACTCTTCCTCTATACAGAAGAAGAGAATTTTCACCACCCAAACCAGTTTGGCTTTATTAAAGGCAAACTTTATCAGGCTCTAACAAAGTTCTTTTATCAGGCTCTAACAAAGTTCACAAACTTAATTAAAAATAGTAACAATAGATATACCGCGGCCATCCGTCTAGACATTAAAGGGACATTTAATAACATATGGTGGCCGGCCGTGCTTCATGCTCTTAGAGACAGGGGACTGCCGGGACACTTATTTGAGTTGATGATTTCTTACTTTAGAGTTAGGCATGTTAGGCTGGATGCCAGGCCTGACACGGCCGAAACAATAGTGAAACAGGGCTGTCCTCAGGGGTCTAAATTGGGACCCAACATTTGGAACCTGGTCGTGGACGATCTCTTAAAACAATTCGATGAATATCCAGAATCAAACATCATAGCTTTTGCCGTTGACTTAGCAATTATAGTAGGGAGCAACAGTCGTCCGGCGCTATAGGTGCAGATGAGTCGACCTCTTTCTATAATAGATAAATGGGCGGGACTCAGTAAACTCGAGATCTCCCCAGAAAATCCCATTACCAGATATTCGGGCGGAAGCTCACAAGGAATCTCACGGTCAAAATTGGAGAGAAAAGCATTAAAATAACCAAATAGGCAAGATATCTGGGGATCCTGATCGACGACAAATTAACATTTTCAGCACACATTAAGAAAATATGTATCAAAGGAAAGATGCTGTTCCAGGCACTCAAGAGATCTCTGAGCAAGGTCTATACAGTTCCTGCCGACTCGCTAAGAACAATATTCTATGGGGCGGTAATCGCTACATTAACATATGGACTGGAGATTGTCCAGGACAAGTTAACTCGGGCAAGAAATTTGGCCCATCTGGAATCTCTGAGGGGGGCCATCTCTCGCACCATTATAGGAGCCTATACCACCACTTCTACAGCGGCATCCGCTGTTCTATCTGGCATACCTCCAATAGAGAACTTGCTGTATGATTATTTAGACATGAAAGCACACAGAAGAGGCGCACTGGTGAGTCGATATGGTCAAGATATCCTGGGCGTGCCCAGCCTATCCAAGAGAAAAATCAAAGAGAAACTTCGAGAAAGAACCATGACCAAATGGAAGGATGCCTGGGAGTCTGGGTTGACTGGAAGGCGGACCTTTGGCTTCGTCCCATGCATGAAAAGGTACCAGGAGTTAAACTTGGACCTGAACAAGAAAACAACACAAATACTGAATGGACATGGACCATTTGGAGTTCACTACTAAAAAATTGGTAAACTGGAAAGCCCAGACTGCCAATCTTGCAGAAACGGGAAAATAGACGACCCAATACACAGAATACTCTTTTGCCAAAAATATGAGAGGGAAAGAGAGCAGCTAAGAACACTGATGGAAGGGCAATGGCCACCAAGGACAGAAGAACTACTTGGAAAACTAATCAACATCAACAAAATAGATTTGCTTGGAGGCTTCGTGGCGGAGGGACTAGAGACATCCGACCGTTAGAATGCACTTTTATTTTAATTTATAGAAAAACTCTTTAGTTCAGATCCACTCGTTAAGGGGCAATTAAATAATCAAGATAACAATTTTTGTTATTTTGCAATTAGGGTAGGCTAAGATTTTAAAATTGTGAATTGAGCTTAGTTTCATTTTGTATTATGTAAGACTGATAAGATTTTCGCACTGACAAAGTTCATGATATATATATATATATATATATATATATATATATATATATATATATATATATATATATATATATATATATATATATATATATATACATATATATATAATATATATAATATATATATATATATATATATATATATATATATATATATATATATATATATATATATATATATATATATATATATATAGCACTTTTAACTTTTATAGGAAAATAACACGTAGAATCTAAGGGAAGGTTTTTGGGACTTCCCGAGCTAAGGCTCACACTTGAGGAATCCTCCCTCATACCCTTTTAATTTTCAAGCTAGAATCAGATCAGTCCTAGGAATTTGTATTTTTTTTAAATAAAGAATACATAGCAGAACAAGAAGAAGCACGATATTATCTTTAGCTAGTTCAGGGTCTAAGATTTTAAATCTCAAAGAAATTTACTTAAAAGAATAATGAATTAACCAATTAACAAATTAAGCTTTAAATACACCAAGAGCGGCACCGTCTGCCCCCTTCAGGGTCAGACATTGGAGAGGGATAGGTGGGACCCCCCGATTCTTCTTCCAGAATTGACAATTTGTGCCGCTTTGCCACGTAATTTGTTTTATATGGATAATTAATAACATTCTTTGGTTGCCCGTTGCCATACTATTAGCACAATCACAAGCGCTCAAGAATGTATGTAAAAACATTTGTTCACCTTCAAATTCAGGGACTATTGAAAAAAATTCAAATAGTTTGTAAGGTTCAATTTCAATTTCACTTTGACTCATTTTGATTGGTAAATTGTTGCTTTGATTGATAATTATATTAATTAAATTGATAGTTGTTGATAAACAAAAATAATGTTGCTTTATGAAAGTTGCTGAGTATTGATTGATTAATAATAGTTATGAAACTAATAATAGTTATAAACTAATAATAGTTATGTATTTATAAAAAATTAAATATTTTCTGATTACTAATTCCAATATAGTAAAATCACAAATAAGCAAAAAGGGAAATACAAAAGCGAAATGATTAATGACTGTACTTACAGGAGTTTTCCAAAAACCATCTTTGTCATGCTCTCTATCTACCTTGACTACCAGGGGCTTCACCAGATGTTCGTTCCGTAGTTTGAAGACGAGTGAGGACGCCGTAGATCTATGGTTCTCTTGTTTTTCTTTTCTTATCTTCGGCTTGCCTGGACGAAAGATTGGAATCCACCGTTGTAGTTAGTATACACGTATTCTATCAACGTTCCAGCTGATCCTACCGACTGCGCCAATTTTGTTAAATGGTTTTTACTTAACTTTACTTTTTTAAAAAATATAAAAGATTACTGTTATACAGTAGAATCTTGAAAAATAAAAATTCTTTAAATATGGTCAAAATACTATAATGACTTTAAAAGATAATAAATATATATTAATAATATAGTACTGATTATGGCTGGACGGTGGTCCTAGTTCTTATATTTTCAGGCGTGCTGACTTGGCATCTGGGCCTCGTGGCGACAGATCGCCATGGGAAACTGCCTTGTTGTAGAGTTCTGCTGACGCTGCAACCTTGGACTTGTTTACTGCAACCATGGGAAACGACTTAGGGGAGCGATTCCGTTGATGTGGCTTTAACCTTGGTTTGTTTATGGCACTGAGGATATGTGGGTTGAACTGCTGCCATTGCCTTTATGATACATTGTATGATTTTAACTTTGTAAATATAATATACAGGGGTTGAGTTGATATATAACACACACGCACACACACCCACACACACACACACACACATATATATATATATATATATATATATATATATATATATATATATATATATATATATATATATATATATATATATATATATATATATATATATATATATATATATATATATATATATATTTATACAGTTCCTAAACAAATTATTTTGAGTGTATAAGCGGTAATTTCTGGAGAACGACTAAACGTTTACAATTTGGACACGTACAAAAGTACCCCTAATAAAGAAAACACAATAAATTTGGGAAAAAATCTACATAGTCTCCTTTTAACTCCATGCACTATTTAATAGCTTCGATTCCCTATTTGAATATTTGAATATTGAACAAATTATTTTGAGTTTATAAGAGGTAATTTTTGGAGAACAAATAAACGTTTACAACTTGGAATTTTATATACATTTTTTACATTATCTATTACGAGGAGAGTCCCAAAATTACCCCATCAAACAAAGAAAACACAATAAATTTGGGAAAAAACATCTACATAGTCTCCTTTTAGTTCCATGTACTATTAAATAGCTTCGATTCCCTATTTGAATATTTGAATATTAAACAAATTATTTTGAGTTTATAAGTGGTAATTTTTCGAGAACGAATAAACGTTTACAACTTGGAAATTTTTATACATTTATTACAAAGAAAACACAATAAATTTCAGACAAAATCTCTACATAATCTCCTTTTAGCTCAATGCACTTTTTAATAGCTTCGATTCCCTATTTGAAAATCGTCGAGATCCTCAAAATAGTCATCATCCACTGACTTCACATCTTCATTGTTGGTAAATCTTTTTCCTCCAAGTCATTTTTTTCAAACTTGGAAACAGAAAATAATCCAAGGGGACTAAATCTGGTAAATAGGGTGCGTAGGGAAGCAATTCAAATTTTAACTCATAGATTTTGACCATCGCGATAACGGATGTGTGAACTGGTGCATTATATTGAGAAAACAAAAGTTTCTTTTTTGTCAAATACATCCGTTTTTTTCTTGATTTCATCACTCAAATGCTGCAATAAGTTCACAAAATACTCGCCGTTGACTGTCTTTTTCTTTCTGAACATAACCAATAAAAATTGTCCCACGCGCATCCCAAAAAACTGTCACCATAACTTTGCCTGCAGACGGAACTATCTTTGCCTTGTTTCATTTATGATTATGAATCGATGCAAAAACTCAACTTTATTCCTATAAAACTTCACCAAACACTCGATTGAAAGATCCTCACGACGCTGTTTTTGTTCCATTGTGAGTATTTACGGCACCCATCTTACGCAAAGCTTTTTCATGTCCAAATTTTCAGTCAATATGCGATGTACATCATTTTTTGAAAGCCTGCGATGTCTGCTAGCTAAAAGACTCTCAGTCGACGGTCATCCAATTAAATTTTGTAGATTTTCTTAACCAATTCTGGCGTGTTCACCATTTGGTCCACCACTGCGATGTTCGTCTTGGCAGCTCGTACGGCCTCGTTTCTCTCTGCCGCCCAATATTTTAGTGTTGTAAACGAAGAAGCAAACTTCTCCAGAGTAGAATTTAGCTCCGCTTTTTTATGGGTTGGACTGAGACCTTTCAAATGAAAGTATTGTATCACATAACGATGACCAATTTTTTCCATGTTTATAAATTCACTGTGAGCGTACATTATTAATGGCTGCCAAACAAATACTAAATAATGTAGCGTCATCAACTTCAACTTCAAACTTAAGCTTTATAAGGTTGATACTTTCTACCGGTTAGTTTAGGTACTGGATGGTTTAGGTACCGTCATCTATACGTCTGGGACTAGCCTCGTATATATAGTTTTCATTATATTTATTTTATTTCTTGGCAATAATGAGAAGAGAACCGCTCTTGATTTCCTTTATCATTTCTAATTATTTATTTGTCCGGTTAGTGATTTAAGTATAATGATAGAACAAGCCTTCTCAAAAGAGGATCCATTACTTGGCATGATAAAAAACTTATTATAAGTATCCGTTCAAATGTGTTGAATGTGCGGAGATGCTATTCCGGGTTGTTGATATTTGTTATTGATTTTGATAAATGAAGAAGATAAAAATATGATAAACCAATAACAATTCCACTTGTGGAAAAAGAAATAATGTAAGTCCATGTAAGGCACAGTCACTCACATATTGATATGGCTGTACACCCTTTAGGTTTCCGTTAGCAAACCGGTGGCACCACGTGGAGAAAGGATGAAAGATTTCTGTAATATTTCCCTCCACGGCCCCGTTAAGCCATCTTGTGGGCATACCTGGTACTATACCCTGGGTTTCAGGCAGAATGTTACTATCAGTCCTGACTGCTACAAGCATTCGCCGTATGATAGCGTGAGTTGTGTGCTATTACGACCCACCATCAAAATGGTCAGTTGACATGGCCTGGCCCTGATCGTCTCTCCCAGCTGCTATCCTTGCGTTCATATGGAGCTCGGCTGATGACGGCTGAAAGGCTAGAAACCGGTCGAAACCGAAAGCGAAAAAACGTGGTGGGGTATGGTGGCATTTGGGCGAAGGAGATCGGTGGCACCACATGGAAAAAGATTGAAAAATTTCTGTAATATTTCCATTCACGGCCCGTTAAGCTATCTTGTATGTACCAGGTGTCTCATTAAGGGTGGATCGCGGCCGTATCTTGAAAACTATTTATCCCACAGCTTTGGGGAAAAAAAAATGTACTAAAAATGATCATGAAAAATTCACCAAAAATATTTTTATGCTTCTAAAACGACCGCAAGAGGGCGTGTCGAGCTAAACATTTTTAAAAATCATTTTTTGTGTGTATTTTCAAGTGTTAACCGAGTAAGAAAAATTATCTGTTATAATTAGCAAACTGTCTCCTACAACTTTGTTTTATGACATTTTGTCGTAACTTCGTGAATAAAGAAGTGGGGGGGAGTTTTACCTATTTAGATAAAAAGTCGTCTAATGTCCGTTTGCCTAAACCGATTTTCCTCAATTTTGATTCATTAAAAAGGCAATTGCTGGGACAATTAGATAATCTGGGAGATAAATTATTTAGTTTATAAAGGAAACCGCGGGGTGGCGTTACATTCAACAATAGTTTTTTTGAAGTTTTGTACAGCTTTTACTGTAAAGGTAATTTATAAAGGAATCGTCCAGTGAAAACCAGTTAATATTAAGTTAAAAATTGGTCTTAATATTTAGGTCGCAATCGCAACCGCAACAATTTTATTTAAAAAATAAAATTATCTATTCAGTATCAATCATCATAAATGTTCTAATCCTGACCTGGTTAACATGGTGGAAAAAATTACATTCACAACAATACTAAGCTGGTTAGTATCTGGTACATAAAGCGGACTGTTTAGAATGCATGCAAAAAATATAAAAAAAACAAATAAAGTAATAAAAAAAAATAAAAAAATAAAGAAAACAACAAAAAACAAAATAAAATAAAACAAAATCAGAGACAGGCTTTTACAGCAGAAAAAAAGAAAAGGGATAGCTCCCCACAAGAGAGGAGGGGAGGGATCGTACGGCCAACCTAAATTGTAAAAGAAACTGTAAAAGGGTTATATTGCTGCCCAAAAGAACTAGCTATAAGACTGCTAATCAAACCAACACATAACCAGAGGCACTTGGTCTTCTGGCTGGGACCTAGAGGATCAAAACCATAAAAATGTGTTAAACTAAATTGGAACCATGTGTGTTTTTCACCTCCAAACTCAACGGGAAAAGTAACATATCACTTCCACTATGCATACAACGAAATGCCGGTGGTAATCTCCCACCAAAATAGTCTCACTCCCGGAAACTGCGACGAAAGATATTTGAGCAGTGGACCCAAAAAAAAAATCGGAGGAAAAATCCTGTCTCCCTCCAGCGTTGCACAAGACTCAACCACATTCTGCTCAGTAACATTTTAACGAAGGAAAAAGAAACGGCGCAACATTGTAGCCCTGTTGCTTAAATAGCGCTACTCGAACAATTGTCAACGAGGTAAGAAATGAATTGCCATTACAATTTATTTCTATTTTTCTTCGCTCGAAACTAATTTTAAAAAGAGAAATCTCGCCGAATATCAGTCAGTAGCGCCATGATCTGATGCAGACGCGTTGAAACTTCGTTACACCAGAATAAAACGGCTGACCAGGCAGCTCACAAAAACGGTAATCATCTATGCAGACACTAAACCTCCACGGGTAAGTTGATGCGCGTGTTTATCGATTAGTTAAATAGTAATAATAGTCACTAATGTTTCGACTAGAACTAAATAGAGAACTTTCATGCTTTACAAGTCTTACTTTTCAACCAGACCAATGATGGTTCTGCCTTTTAGCAGGGGGTCTATGAGTGTCACTTACACTTTGAGAATCTCAAAAACCGTAACCATAAAAATTTTCTATATATAGTATAGTATAGTATCTACTCTTCAACCACTGTTATAAAGCGTCGAAGAAAATCAGCAGAATCGCATTTACACAAGTCTAGTCTTGTAAAGTGCAGTCAGAATCTCAAGATGAATATTTTCCCAATTGTCAGCGCGAATTATGTCAAGGTAAGTCTTAACAAGTAAGTAAGTATTATAACATTTGATTTATTGTTCATTTCGAAAACTAGAAGAAGATAACTATATACGAACAGAAATTAAAATGAATTGATAAAAAAAGTGGTACAATACAATACAAGATGGCCAGAAATAAATCATTACTCGAGAAGATATTCCATGTCAACCATAAAAGCTATTTACAATAAAAGCAAATATAGGAGTTTTTTTATAGAAAATTAAATAAAAATTAAAAAAAAATTAAATAAAGAATAGCAAGCAGGAAGATGGCATAACACAAAAAGAACTAGAAATAATTAATTGTAATAAGTTCAGAACTTTCAATAGAAATAAATATAAAACGAAAATTTAAATATAAAAATTTTAAAAAAAGTAATTCAATCAAAAAATGGGCTTAATATAGAATTAGAATGCATAAATATTTTAAACTATGACAGTATGTTGCCGAAAAATGTTTCCTGATGTACATCTTTTAGTGCGTTTCTTTTTGTGAAAAGTTTCTTATTAAGTACTCAGAAGTACCTGGGATTTCACGACCTATTGGCGAGATTTTTCAAGGGTTCAAGTCCCCTGATCGGGAGAAATTCAGTGTCTCCCTATCAAGGAACTTGGTAAGAGACTCAGTACTTATATTTGTGCTAAAATGGTGATAATAAAATATATTAGGTTCACTTTATAGCCAGGAAAGATAAAAATTCATTCGAAGCTTTTTAATTTGAGAAATTGTGAATCAAATTTGTGATTACTGGAATTTAAAGAAAGGTATCAAAGGGAGAGGATTAAATATGTATTTCTGTAGACCGAATAAAATACGCGCAAAAGTTGATTGCTTAAAACCTTAGTTCGTTGTATGAGAGTTTCTTTAGGACACAAATAGGAAAGATGAACACAGAAAATTGGTAGTTACTGGAATTATAGCCAAAGTGGACTCAGTTAAAAAAACTTGGATATGACGTAGGATGTATCGCACTTTAATCGTTGTGGGTAAGGAACTTAAACGTTAGAATTTCCTTTGCGGTTACAAGGGCAATAACATATAACAACATAACATATTTTAGCAGATGCTATTCTTCTACTATACCTTGGTCTTTCAACCCATCTCCTGTTCAGAAGGTTTGAAGAGATCCCTTGTAGTAACTATTTAGTATTTCATGGAGCGCACTTTAACTTGAATGCAGTAAAAGTTCTGTCTAAGGAGGTTGAAACACTTCTGGAAATAGGTGAAAGTATCCATAGTCACCACCAACGATCAATATACGAGCTCTGCAATATTTTTCACGTAGCCTATACTGAGTAAAATATATTTTTTTTTTAAATCGAGAAGTATTTTGAAAATGCGATTCACTTTTCACAAGACCGATTGGTAACATAAAAGATATAGTAGTAATTATTTAGTATTTTATGGGGCGCACTTTAACTTGAATGCAGTAAAGGTTCTATCTAAAAAGACTGGAACACTTTTGAAAATAAGTGAAAGTATCCCCAGTGACAACCAACTATCAATATACGAGCTTTGCAATATTTTTCACGTAGCCTATACTGAGTAAAATATATTTTTTTTATGAAATCGAAAAGTATTTTGAAAATGCGATTCACTTTTCACACGACCGATTGGTAACATAAAAGATATAGTAGTAATTATTTAGTATTTTATGGGGAGCACTTTAACTTGAATGGAGTAAAGGTTCTATCTAAAAAGACTGGAACACTTCTGAAAATAAGTGAAAGTGTCCACAGTGACTACCAAAGATCAATATATGAGTTCTGTAATATTTTTCACGTTTTCACACAAAAATTAGAGATTTTTTAACTGTTATTACTTTTTACTGATAAGAGAGTTGCTATTTGTGTGCCCAGAATAATAAATAAAAACAAACATTTATTATTGAAAACGGTTTTATGGTTTTTCAAATCAGGTCTGTACGCGGATAACCCATCAATTCTATGTTTTCACCGCTGCTCGAGCTGTGAGAACTCGCGTTGTCATGGTAAACAATGATCCTGAATCGCTGGTTGTTTTTTTTTATTTCTACAAAGACTTCTGGCAAACACATGGCTGTGTACTATCCAGAATTGATCATTCTACGATTCTCTAGTTACACTGTAGCCACATGTCCATTTATCCCAAAAAAAACAGGCGACAATTTGTTTCGAAGTGCTTCTTGCGCGAACAAGTTTTGTTGGGTTTGGCTCATTTTGAAAGACCCATACAGTTCACTGCTGTTTACTTTCAGGCTCATATGCATAGATCCAATATTCGTCATCAGTGTAGACCTTATACACGGCTTTTAACGCAAAACGATTATATTTTTTTGAGCATTTCTTTGCACCAATCGACACGTCCCTTTTTTGAACGATTGTCAAATTATGCGGAATCCAACGCGCACAAACCTTTTTCACGGCTAAATGTTCAAGTAAAATCTTGTTTATGCTTATCATACTAATGCCCCGGGATGCTTCAATCTCACGATATGTCACATGATGACCTTGCTTTATCAGTTCGCGGACAGTATCGATGTTTTCTGGCACAACAACTGATTTTCTTTAAATTCATCCATGAACGAACGACGCACACGAATGAATTAACTAATTCAGTGATATACACTGGTTTTAGATGGTGTTTCATCGCCAAAAGTTGAAGTGAGTTGATCGATGCACTGTTATTGAGATAACCCACGGCGAACATCGTAGTAAATCGTCACACAAAAATGAAATCGCACAAAAATTATCAGGAGTTTTTGACTGAAATCAAATTTTCAAGTCACTAAATAACACAAATAGCGTCCGTACGACAAAACGTTTTGTATACGGATACAGTCAACAGCATCAAACTTTACCATGCATAAATCAGATGGCTTCTAGCAACACCATTGTTGCCAATTCCGGATATATAAATAGCAACCATCGTATATAGAGTAATGTTCTTTTATAATTTCTACCTATTTATTACAACTATTCATGGCATATCCATTACTGTACATGCATAAATCACAAATATTAAAAAATTACTAATACTAATACTTCATTAGTGTACATATATAAATAATTTGCAATTAAAGTAAATTTAATAAAAAAAATCATCATCAATAACACATACGTATTTATTTAATTCAAATATATTCTTATATATATTTAATATATGTCACTCAAGTCGAATGAATGCTTAGAAAAGTTAAAGGATATTTTCAAATTCAATTTTGTACAAGTAATATATATATATATATATATATATATATATATATATATATATATATATATATATATGCCGCAACAAAGGAAAATCAAACTTTAAATATGCTATCAAACGAACAATAGAAAGAGGAAAGCAGGATCATGTTTGGATTCACAGAACCTTGAAAAGCACTTGTAAGCCCTCAAAGATTTCGAATTAAACTTAATTAAATATACTATCAAGAGAATAAATAAACCAATAATTATAATTCAGCGAATATATAATATTATGAAAAGAAAATTCATTTTTGCTGGTTTCCAAAATATATCAAAAAGTTGAAATTTGAAGACTTTTAGCTCTTAAATTCGACATATTAATATAATTTTAAGTCAAATACTGTATAAGTTTGATTAAAGTGTTTATATATGCTAACATTTTCAAGAAGATTTAAAACTTTTCAAACTCATAAACTAGAAGATGTTTTGTGTTGACCTGAAGAGATATATTTTCTGCTGATTAAACCTGAAGAGATATATTTTCTGCTGATTAACCAATTATTATATTCATTCATTTGATAAAACATATATATTTATAATAAATTTAAACCCAAAACCAAATATTGGGAGCTAAAAGAACTTTTTGAGCTTTCATAAATCCAAAATATCGTACTTCCAAGCATCTTTTAAATATATAGTTGTTATAAAAAATATGGTTGTTAACTTATAGAAAAACATAGTTGCCATTTAAGGCATGAAAATGCCTCCTACCTTGAAAGGATTGCCTTTTAACATTAATACATATGTATATATAGACAGTACAAATTACAAATTACCATTATAAAGTTTTACATATTAAACAAAAGACATATACCACACAACATAATACTTTGCTTTGCACCTTCACTCACTTTCACATAATGCTGATGTTATCTTCGTGTGGAAACGGACATATTTTAGGAAATACTTATTTAATATTTTCTGAGCGTGTTCTTATGGATGCAACTCAGTTTTCACTTCAAGGGTGGTAGATTACCATCTTTTATGACAACTAGATGTCCCTCTTTGAAATATTTATTACTTTTCTTCCACTTTGAACGTTGTTGAGTTCGTTGAAGTTAAAACAACTTATTGTTGGTGATATAGGTATGATTTGGTGTTAAGATATTAATTATGGAGAAAGATGTTAATTTTCTGCCGATCAGAAAGTGGGATGGTGTAATCGCGGAAAGATCATTGGGATCACTAGAAGTAGGAAACATGGGACGGGAATTGAATATAGCCTCTATTTCCACAAGCAAAGTGTAATATTGCTCAGATGCCATTAATACATTTCCAGCGACTCCTTTTAAATGGCATTTGGTTGATTTACGGGTGGATTCCGGTATTCATATTCAGTACTTTTCCCGGTCAACACCAAGTGATATAACTCTCCTATTGTCAGAAATGAAGCAGCTGCGGTTCCGTATGTGGTCGTTTTAAATTCAAAAATACGTATCGGTTTTGACGGGTTATTTTTGCACAATATCCGTTGTAATTAGTATTGGCTAGGGTTTATTTATGTCTGCGCAAAATATATAATTATGTCTGCGTAAACGAACTAATATCGAAAACAAATCATCTTGGATTATCTTACCTACCAGCTGTAAATTGTTTATTAGGTAACCTGAAGTGGTTACCGCAAAGCCATTAAATACGACTATTAGTTTTGTTGTTAAACTAGCTCCTTTATGATGCCATGATGTGGCATAAAGTAGGGTGTGTCACTAAAATTATGTTCATATACTTCATGCATGTAGTCTAAATCTTCATATTCTTGTATAAACTCGCAGTACTGTGCTGTTCATACATCGTATCAGTAATTCGTAACCCTTTTTCTATATGGAAAATCTCTTTAATGCCATTGTTTTTGAATCCCAAGCTTTAAAAGGCTATCTTTATCTTTAAAAGGTATAGTCACAAGGAAGCGGCCATTATGGTCGCGAGTTGTATTTTTCACAGTGTTCTTCACATGCCTTTTCTTCTGATGATACAATTTCGTTATTGAGTACCTGTTCAACTTCCAGAATTTCTGAACTTGATTTTACATTGAAATATTTTTGACAAAATTGAATTGGATAATCTTAGTAGGAACATTGACTGGACCTGCTAGAACCCACCAAAGATGGGTTTTTTATAGAATTGGGCCATTTTTGTTTAGTTTGATTTGTCGAGTACAGAATATTTTCCAAAGTATGTCTGCTACCAAGAGCATGTCAATATTTCCTAGTTCATTAAATCTTGAATCTGCCAAGTAAATATTATTGAGTATATTAAAATGAGTTTTATCTATTTTAAAATTTGGTATATTTGTTGTGATGCTAGAAATTATGAGACAGGACATTTTTCTGTGCAACCATATGTTGTTAGATAATATTTCATCATGACATCGATTTGTTAAATCAGTTACTGAGCAATTGAAACCACCAACTTGTTCATTAGTATTCGTTTTTGGCAACTTCAATAGGTCACATAATTTTGTGGTAATACTACTGAATTGAGAAACTATATATTAAAGTACTTTTGCGATATATTTTTCCATTTGTGTCCAATATCTTTAAAATTGCAGTTGCTAGTATAACTGTTGCAATAAAACTGATACTAAATTTTGGTTTACATTTGTGTTCTGCGTCATTTGTTTGTTTTCTATCAACATATACAATTCGCAAATTTACAATCTTTGATATGATGTCCTCGTCTTAGGCAATTTATATATAAATTCAATTTCTTTATGTGCTCGATTCTTTGATTTACATCAAGCTCTAGAAAATGTTCACAATTTTGAATATAATATTACTTTTTACTACATTCGCAACTGATGTTGGTGGATACAACGGATTGAGAATTCGAATGTCTTGGATTCTTTTGTACCCTTTTGTTGCTATTGTTGAATTAAATTGTTTCTAATAAATGAACTCTTCTTTTCAAAAATAACTTCAGATTTTCTAACCTTTGGGCATCATTTTCTCTTGATTACTCCCACCCTTCAATTTTGTCATCTAATTTTGTGATGATTAAATGAATGAGTAATGTATCATTCTATGGGTGGTCCCAAAATCTGAAGTGCCCTTAAATGTTTATTAACACTATCATTAGTTGACGCAATTTAGTGAAAGACTGTGTAGATAGTTTGAAAATTAAATAGCGCTTTAACATGATTGTTTATTAGCAAGTTTGTATTGTTGTAACGATCATATAAAGTATGCCAAGCAATTTTATAATTCGTGGCTGAAAGCTCTAGTGCCTTGATTACCTGCGCAGCGATTCCAACCAACGAAGCTCTTAAATAGTGAACTTTGTGTACGCTATTAAATTAATTTAAGATTCATAATCACCTTTAAATGTTGGCAATTGAATAGTAGATAACTTGAAACTTTGAGAATTGACACCTGAATCACTCGAATCACTCTCTGAAATACTACGATTTTCATTTTTTGTACTACTATCTACCACTAATTTAGCAGCGGTCGAGGCGGCATTAAAAAAGGTAATATTAAAGCGTTCTCGCTCCAATATTTGTTCGTCTATATTATCCGAAAGTGCCTCTATTTCTAATTGAATGTTATCGAACTCTTTAATAAACTTTTAAAATCCCAATTGTATTTCTTGTGCTGATTGTTGCAAAAAATCGGTACTCGGTGTTAATTTGACTAAATATTCGTAAAGAGTGTTAATTTAGCTTTAATAGAAGCTTCTTTACGTATTAAAATGTTTAATTCTGCCATAAATCAATCGAAATTGGTATCAAAATGAAATGCATAAAATTGTCAATAAACACAAGAAAATAAAGGCTATAATGAAAGCATGAATAAAAGGACTCACTAGAATTTGAAGATACCCAAGAGACTGGTACTGATTGGTGCCTGAAGTACACCCGTTGAAGTCAACACGTGTCGTTGTACGCCTTTTCCCTTTTTTTATATTGTTTTCTTATAACTCCCACGTCTTAATATCCTTCTCTTGAAACTTGAAGAGATGTACTACTAAACACCAAATCACTTTTTTTGAACTTCTCGACGCACCTTTCGCTAACCATGTTATTATTATCAGGAGATGATTTAATCTCCTTTTTAGTGGTAAATCTCTTCAAATTTAGTGTTTCACACCAAAGATTCCAATAGAAGAATTGTACTTAACAGGAACGTTTCGAAGAATGGCATCCCTCTACAAAATATAGTTATTAACTTACTCCCGTCTGTCTAAGCGGTGTTGTCATTGTGATAAGTTATTATAGAAAAACATAGTTGCCATTTAATGGTTGAACAGTAGTATATTTTAATAGAAATATTCGTGCATTAATAAAACAAAAAATAAGTTTTTTTAACAATAATTTGCTTTGGTATCAGTTAATTAATCCTAGTCAACATAACTTTATTGTAAAAAAACTTGGATCTCAAACTTGCATTGGCATTATTAATTTGTCTACAATGCCTTGCATAGCTGTATCTGCCGCCTTTTTCAAGTATACTTGAGGATGGTCTAGAATAGGGGTCTCCACACTTTCCAGCCTTAGGGCCATACTGATTATTCCAGTAAGTTATAAGGGCCAAAATCTAAAAATTTTAATTTTCCCGCCATTATCAATAATTTCTAAACTAGTCGCCGAGTACGCGCCCTAAACGAGCATACGCTTACTAAATTTGCTAGCCGCGGGCCGGATTGATGACCCTGGCGAGTCGTAGTTTGGAAACCGTTGGTCTAAAACAATACAGCTTGACATGATTTTTGTAATATAGATGAGAATGCTCTTTTTGCTCTTTATTTAGGTAACTAATAAAACAAACACCTTTTCACAGAAATGGCGTAACACGTCTCATTTTCAAGTATCTGCTTCTCCTTTATATCATAGGCCCATTGAAACTATTTATACCTGGCGTTGGACTGGACAATGTAGGAATTACCACAAGATCGTAGAGGGATATGTCAACAGCATTCTGTGAACCTTTAAGGGCAGTTTTATTGTTTTCTATAGTTCAGTTTGTTTCTGTTTCGTTTCGACTTCAAGAGGGTTTTACAAGTATTGCTGTTTTTTGTATCTATGGGAAAGTAGAGCAATAAAAGTATATTACAGTAAGATTGGCCTCATAGAACTTCTTTTGAACCTGGTACTTCAACAGTAGAATATGCCCCACTTGTTAACTTAAAAATTGTGCTTCTTCCGCCTCTCCATATTAAGCTTGGACCAATGAAAAACATTGTTAAAGCCTAAGTGCAAATATACACAAAGTGAAAATAAACCTGAACAGTGTAAGAGATTAAATAGAGAACAGCCGTTCCAGTACTGGTCAAGGAGAAAGCGGGGTTGCCGGAGTTCTCCTGTTTTCGCAAACAAAACGAAAATAACAAAATAGTTATGAATAGTTGAGAGGTGATCGAACCTCCGAGAGGGTGAATCGGGCGACTTATATATCGCGACTTCCTAACGGCAAAAAGCGCCATGGACAGCGACGACCACTCGACCGATGAGAGAGCGAAGAAAAAATACTTTTTCAATCAGTCAAAAAATAAGGAGATCGCCTATAAAAGGAAGAAAGAATGAAGATAAAATGAAAAGGATATTAAGAATGCTAGAAAACAACAACAGAAATAAAAACCTAAGAAGGGAACAAAAAGAATATCGGAAAGAAATAAGGGAACTTGAAGAGGAAAACCAACAAACAAAACAAGAGAACAAAACGTTGAAGTGGAAAATCCAGGAAACAGAAACAAGAGTAGATATACTAAAAAATGGGAAAAGGAAGAACAACGTCGTAATTCAAGGAATGGGAATAGATACAGACGACCAAAATTTAGTAAAACTAAGCAGCAAAGTATATCTTATTGAATTCAATAACGCAACAGATAAGGCGCAAATAATGAAGAACAAGAAAAAGTTAAACGAAATCGGAAATTTAGACTGTTTATAAATGGGCAAAGAAGAAAGAGAGATTCAAGGGAAACTGACAAAAAAGGCCAAGAAAGGTTAATAGCCGAAAATAAAGTAATAATAGGCTTTCGAAAATAAATAATTAACAATGAAAAATGGACATGGAAGAAAGAGAAAGAAATACTCGTAGAAGTTTGTTATCTATCACTTTTATTTTTAAACAAAATTTGTGGGACTATAGTTTCGTAAAACGGTTTTACATTCTCAAACACTACTTTAAAACTAAGGATTTACAGCTGTTATCTATTCTATGTACCTAATTTTATACTTTTATTGGGGTTAATTTTTTACAATATTTTAAATAGTGGGGGATTTCGGAGATCCGTCTAATCGTTCAATAGCTGTCTAGACGGATCTTTATTATATTTATAAATTTCAATAAATTTCAAATTTGTAATCTCGGGAAATATATGTCCGGTATCTATGAAATGGTTCGCAAAATTAGAGTGTTGTTTCTTTAATATGTATGCAGATTTAAGTTCTTTGTATCTGGTATGAAAATTTCTGCCGGTTTGCCCAACATACCAGCTACTGCACTCGTTGCAACTTAAGATATAAATTCCAGTTTTTGTATTTGCTGATGTTTTATCTTTGGTATTAAAAATTAATTTACTGGTTGACTGGGTGGTTTTAAACGCTATTTGCAAATTATGTTTCCTCAAAGAGCGAGCTATTTGTTCTGAAATTGGACCGAAATATGAAATTTTAATTAAGTACGGTTTAATTAAAATTCATAAAGAAAACTTTCCAATAAGATCGGTAGTCTTATACACAAATAGCCTTTTAAGAAACCTAGCTTTTTACTTAAATAAAATCTTTAAAAACATAACGAATTTCTTGCCAAAACAGTCAATAAAAAACTCGGTGGACCTTACAAAAAAGCTTAGCAAACTATCTATACCAAAAAACGGGTTTCTAGCATCCTTTGACGTTAGCAACATGTTCCCGAATATTCCGAACAAAGATTGTCTACTATTAACAGATAAGTTACTCATAAAAAATAACATCAACCCAATTATTAAGCAAGATATTTTAGAACTCATCATCTTATCAACTAATGAAAATTATTTTCAATTTAATAACATTTTTAACACACAAAAGGATGGTCTAGCAATGGGATCCCCACTACGCCCTTTGTTATCAGAACTGTTTATGTCAAACTTGGAACATAATTTTTTAAAAACGGATAAAGCAAAAAATATATTGTTTTGGTTTAGATATGTAGACGACATTTTGGTTTATTATACTGGAAATGACAGATAAATAGAAGGAACATTAAAGCATTCAAAATAGTATCCATCCAAAAATAAAATTTACACTAGAAAAAGAAAACAAAATCAAACCATACATTTTCTGGACCTTTCAATATCCAAACAAAATAATACTAGAATGTAATATCTATAGAAAACCCACATGCTCAGATATAACTATTACAAAACAACCAATCCACCCCATTACACATAAATATGCTGCATATAAGTCTATGATCCACCGAGCTTTCACAATTCCACTATCTGAAAATAATAGAAAAATAGAACTGCAAAAAATAAAACTAATAGCACAAAATACCGGTTTCAAAGAAAAATAAATTAGTTACTTAATAAATAAAAAACGGAAACAATTACTAATTCATCAAGTATATCCAAAAGTAAAACAAACAAATGATAAAAAGTACTGTAAAATTTCATATTTCGGTCCAATTTCAGAACAAATAGCTCGCTCTTTGAGGAAACATAATTTGCAAATAGCGTTTAAAACCACCCGATCAACCAGTAAATTAATTTTTAATGCCAAAGATAAAACATCCGCAAATACAAAATTTGGAATTTATATGTTAAGATGCAACGAGTGCAGTAGCTGTTATGTTGGTCAAACCGGCAGAAACTTTCAGACCAAATACAAAGAACATAAATCTGCATACATATTAAAGAAACAACACTCTAATTTTGCGAACCATTTCATAGATACCGGACATATATTTACCGAGATTACAAATTTGAAAATTTTACATAAAGCGCCCAAAAGCAAAAAATTAAACATTTTAAAAGCTATTGAAATTTATAAATATAATAAAGATCCGTCTAGACAGCTATTAAACGATCAAACGGATCTCCGAAATTCCCCACTGTTTAAAATATTGTAAAAAATTAACCCCAGTAAAAGTATAATATTAGGTACATATAATAGATAAACAGCTTAAAACCTTAGATTTAAAGTAGTGTTTGAGAATGTAAAGTCGTTTACGAAACTATAGTCACACAAATTTTGTTTAAAAATAAAAGTGATAGATAACAAAGTAAAACATTGTTTTATTCGTTTTTAAAAAATGAACTATCACAAAGTAACGGACAAATCAATCAATAACTCGTAGAAGTAATTAATTTGCAGAAAGACATACTAATAATGTAAATTCAAAAAACTAATAACCCTTAGAGATAAAGTAATGAACAAGGCAACGAAAAGGACGACATTAAAAATGGTATAGAAAGTAAAGAAAACAAGTCATTAGGTTTAGGTAGAAAAACCGAAAATAAAGTCTACAAATAAAAGAAAGCTAATCAGAAAAATAAGAGAAATATAATTTAAAAGGGGTACGTGAAATGTGAGAAGTATAAATGGAAAGGAAATTAAATTATTGAGATGAAACAACACAATTTAGATCATCTTGGTATAACAGAAATAAAAAAAAAGGACAAGGAATAGAAGAAATGTTAGATGGATACTGGCTTTATTGGTCAGGAGTAAATATTAGTGAATGAAGACAAGGAGTGTAATTAATAGCAAAATCAGAAAAAGTGGGAAATATAATAAATAAGAGATATGTCAATGAAAGAATACTGGTAGTAGATGCAAAGACAGATGACAGAAATATAAGCATTCTGACTCATTTTCGAGTCCGCGTTTCGTTGTCCGCTTCGACTGAAGAGGTCAGTTGGACTCAGAGCTGGTCAGAGGATGAAGCGGACAACACTTGAAAAGATAATAAAAGCATATAAACCAGAGGATATTGGAAAAAATTATGAAAAAGATACATTTGGCATTCATAATAAACAGAGCTAGCTAAAGTAATGGGGAATATTATACTATAATGAGAGATATGAATTGAACAGTGGGTAATGACAACAGAGGAAATGGAAGATACTTGAGACCATATGGAGAGCAAATAAGAAATGATAACGGAGATAGATTAATAGACCTTTGTATAACCAACAGTCTTAATATAACATATACCAAATTTATCCACAAAAATATGAAAACAATATCTTGAGAACATCAAACTGGACCAAGAAAATGAACAGGAAGAAGATTCCCAAATGATAAATGACAAAGTGGTGAATGCTGTGACCAATAACGATGAAAAAAATTACCCAAACTATTAAAAAACAAAAATTGGGCAAGACGAAATTACAGCAGAAATGCTGAAATATTTGGGAGAGATAGCAAAGGAAGAATTTTTATCACCACTAAACGATATCATAATAGAAAAAAGTACCAAACGACTAGAATATGGGTATAACATTGCACTTGTTTAAAAAAGGAGATATTAACGAACGTAAAAACTGCAGAGGGGTCTCACAAGTTTACCTGGAAAAATATCCTATAAAATATATCAGAATAACAGAGAATTGGTTCAGAGATAAATTAGAAGCAACATTAGAGGAACCGAAGCATAGTTTTAAAAAGGGAATTAAAAACTAGGAGAAAAACTCTTAAGGAAAGAAACTGAAATCCATATTTGTTTCATTGACGTGAAAAAGTGTTTGATAGAGTAAAACGAAGTAACGTTTAAAAAGGTCCAAAAAGAAGAGGGATAGAAATTATCAAGACCTTATACAACAACAAGAATAAAGTAAGAATACATAACAATACATAAGACAGGGCTGCGTACTAAGTCCACTGTTATTTCAGTATTGACGATATTCTAAAGAATAGCAAAAGAAAATACAATAATACAAAAATAGTGAAAACACAAGAATTAATATTCGCTGATTATATGGTCCTAATGACAGATTCTCATTTTTTTTATATGGCGCTATTACAAGTTTTTATCAGGGTATTTGCCAAAGAAAAATATTGTAAAATATATTAATTAATAGAATACAATATTAATAATAATAAAATATATTAATAATTTTTTAATGCAGTACATTCAAAATGAAACAATCTCTTCTGAATCATTCGGACCCATAATTTATAAAAAAACATTTATTTTAAAACTAATTAATTAGTACAAAAATATTTAAAATATAGTACAAAATTTTACAGTATTGGTTACCATAAGGTTAGCATAATGTCAGTTTTTTTCTCCGATTTCTATGTTATAAATTTATAAAAATTGTCCGGATAAACAATTTTTTGGCGGAAGTAGATTAACTTCGGAAGTAGATTAAATATACTTTGAATCCAATATTCAACACGTTTTTCTTTCAATGTCAGTTTGTTTTTATTTTAATAAAGATAAAATTGACTACTTTCAAAATTATTAGGTTATTTTTGCAATTAAAAAATTCTTGAATACTACTATTTAGTTATTGCCCGTTAATAACAATTTCAAATCTAAAGAACTATAGCGTGGATCCTTTGTGGATCAGACCTTGCCGTGGTAAAGGGGTTTGAGTAGGATATTGAAACTTTAAGCTATGTTATCTGGAGCGTAAGTTCCTGGGAGGGTTACCCCGATAAACAGATCAAGGCAGAGGCGTCAGACTAACATGATTAAAAATCTGATAACTCGCATTGGACAAGTATACCAGTCCAACCATTGGACCAGTATACAGGCAGGACGAGGCCAAAGAGCAACTACCTACGGCAACGGGAAAACCTGTCCCAAGGCAGAGATTGCGAAGAATCACCGGGTTAGATCAGGCTGCCATCAGACCTTTGACATTTCTACGCTTAATATGGACAATGAAAACGAAGGCCCAACTGCAAGAACTGTTGATCGAATTTAACAACATACATTGGGATATCATTGGGCTACGTGAAACACGAAGAAAGGGCGAAGAATTAACCAAAGTATAATCAACTGGTCACGTATTCTACACTCGATGTACGGAGAGTGGACGATGTTGGGGGATTGGATTCTTCATCGAACGAAAGCTCAAAAACAGTGTAATTAAATTTGAAAATAAATCCGACCAACTAGCCCAATACGCCATTTAGCTGAATAAAAAGTTTAAACTTCAAATCGTCCAAGCTTATGAACCAACTATAAGTTATAAGGATGAGAAAGTTGAAAATTTTTATGATGATGTGGCGCAACTTCTAGACAAGAAGAAGTATAGGTACAAAATCCTCATGGGTGATTTTAATACCAGAATCGAAAAATCAAGAACTAGTGAAAATGCCTCTGGTCCATATGGAAGTGGTGAGCGGGACAATACAGGTTACAGACAGACTGGTTGGCTTTGGTGACAGAGTGATTGACTTTGCTGTAGAACAAGGAAAAAGATCGGCAGAAAATGGACATGGAAAAGTCCATCTGGACTCGCAAGTGAAACTGCTTACATTATGTCAAACGATATGTTGGGAGTGACCACAAAATCATACAATCAAAGATTAGGATAAATTGGCGCAAAGAGCGGGAAAAAAATATTAAAAGTAGGCAAAGTGGATTCTAAGAAGCTGCTGGAGAGACGCAGCGATTTTGAGATTGCTTTGTCAAACTGCTTTGATGTGTTGCAAGACATGCAGGAGGTGGAAATTACAGATCAATATAAAGAAATGGCTAAAAATGAGCTTGAAGTGGTCTCAATAGCACCAGAAGATAAATGTTATATTTAAAAATCTCCAATGTGACCATTAATTTAATGCATAAACGACGGACAATCAAAAATTCAGGCAGTCCTTTTGGCAGGGTCGAGTACGTTGAGCTTTGTAAAACTATAAGAAAACTATAAGTATTCGAGAAGAAACGCGCTGATTCAACATGCAGCTGGTGCAAGACACTCTGGAAGAAAACAAGAGAACTGACAAAGTTAAACATAAGCTGAGAAAGAAAAGGACGCGAATTTTTGCTTTAATCTGAGATGATGGTACATTGTGCAAGGAGAGAACGGAAATGTTAGAGGTGGTTCGAAGATTTTATTTAAAGTAATATGAGGATCAGATCTAGTCAAGAACAGCAATGCCGACTGAAGAACAAATGCCAGATATCCTGGTGGATGAAGTGGTAGAAGCTATAAACTCGATGAAAAACGGCAAGGCTCCAGCAAACGATAATATAACTGTAAAGATGTTAAACTTGAAGAGATTTACCACTAAACACCAAAACGCTTTTTTGACCTGCTCGACGCACGTTTCGCTAACCATGTTAGCATCATCAGGAGATGATTTAATCTAATTCTAAAACTAAACTATGTTCTATTTTTATGAAAACTATACCTAACAAAGCGTATAAAAATCATGAACCGTGAAGTTTACTACGATTTACATTAATAATTGAAAAAATTTACTGAAAGGAATCGGTCCTTTATCTCGGTTCATGATTTTCTTACATTTTTTTATTTGAATGCTTTCATATGCATCCAAAGCCCTATTATTATTAACACTTTTAATTAGTCTTAAATTGCTAATATCTATACTGTGGTCATGTTCGATTGTATGATGGGCAACACACGATTTTTCATTTCTCCCATATCTAATGTAAGCAATATGTTCTTTATATCTTATCAATATGGATCTTTTTGTTTGCCCAATATACCTTCGATCACAGTCTTGACAGCTAATTTCGTAAATCCCCGACTTTTCATGTTGCTCTACTTTATCCTTTGGATTACCCAGAACTTTTCTTAATTTATTGTATGGTTTGTACACAACCTTAATGTCCACTTTTTTCAAAATTTTGTCTAGTCCTCTTGTTAATTGGGTATCAAATGGTATTACCATTTCTTTGTGTTCTGATCCTTTTGAAAAGTCGAAGATTCTTTCAATAACTTTCTGAACTTATGTTTAAAAGAAAAAAGATCCATATTTACAAGATATAAAGAACATATTGCCCTCATTAGATATGGGAGAAATGAAAAAAAATTTTCAATGGAAGGAGAATACGTTCGGGAGGTGGAACGACGCGTTAAATATGGCTAGCAGGCATTTGGCAGGCTCAATGTAGTGCTTAATAATAAGCAGTGTGTCCTGTTCATTATGACATCAGGAAGTGAAACCTGGACACTCATATCGCAGTTACTTGAACAACTTCGGGTAGCACAGAGGCGAAAGGAAAGATGTATACTTGGCATTACTAGAAAGCTCTGCACATGGATCAGAGAACAATCGAGAGTGAGTGACATCATTGGATGAATAAAGGAATTGAAATGGCAGTGGGCAGGCCATGTAGCGAAACGATGGGACGAAAGATGGACCAAGGCGACCCTGGACTGGATACCGCTTGATCGCCACGGAGAAGACCGAATATACGATGAATTGATAACATCATTAAGTATATTGAACCCGAATGTCAGAGGAAAGATCGAGACCGCAAGGGTTGTAAGCATATTGAAGAGGCGTTCATCCTGCACTGGATTGACACAGGCTGATGATGATGATGATGATGATCATAATATATATATATATATATATATATATATATATATATATATATATATATATATATATATATATATATATATATATATATATATATATATATATATATATATATATATATATATATATATATATATATATATATATATATATTACTATGATAAATTATATGTACAAACTATGCAATGACAAAGACCCATTAAAGCTTTCAAAATGCAGCATTTAGTTTTGTTTCACATAACCCTTTAAATTAACTTCGTTTGTTTAAATAGATATATTTTAGATAATCATTAAAATCTAATTCGGATATTAAATGCCATTTGCGGTGACAATATATTTTATGGCAGGAACATTACTGTATTTCCAACTAGAGGTGGTCATTAAAATCTAACTTATTGTCCGTGACGTTTTAGTTGTATGTCAAATACATATATTCTATGCTATAATAATTAAAATAAATATTGCTATTAAAAATATCAAAAGCAATACTATTATTTCCTGGAGTATTATTTTTTCGTTGCGATTTGACTGAGAATATTAAAAAAACGTTGGAAAAAATACCTGTAATGATTAAAATTGTTCAAGAGTGTAGAGTTATAACAATCACTATTGTATAATGATTTAATTGTCGAAACGCGTACAAAGTGAGTTCAATGGAATTTAAGGTGAACAAAAAACAATCTTAAAGTTTTTAATTAACACCATAGGTTCCAAAATCAAAATTATTAAAAACCTATATGTTTATAAATTATCTGATTAATTTTTTTGATATACGGTCTGAATATTAATTGCACACACTTCTAGTTTTTTAAAAGTCAATATTTCATCAATTTTAGAGGTAACTTCTTCAGTAATAACCAAAAAGATTTTATATTAAACAATAATGTTGCACTAAACTTGAAGAGATTTACCAGTAACCACAAAAATCACTTTTTTTAAACTGCTCGACGCACGTTTCATAGCATCATCAGGAGATTGTCAGGATAATCTTAGATTATCTCTTTTTAATCTTAGATCATCTCCTGATGATTTAATCTCAGATTATGATTTAATCTCAGAAATCATCTCCTGATGATGCCATGAAACGTGCGTCGAACAGTTCAAAAAAAGTGATTTGGTGTTTAGTGGTAAATCTCTTTAAGTTTAGTGTTTCACGCCAAAGGTTTCAATAGAAGAATTGAATTTTGTTAATTGATGTGTAATGTACAACATTATAATGTTGTACATTAAACATCGGGATTGAGCAGAACATATTCATAAAAACGATAAGATGTTTCTAAAGCAAAAAAATATTTTTTTCACTAATTATGTAAAATAATATATATTAAAATAATTTGAAATAATTTCTTATAATTGATAAAAGTAAAATAAGTTTTAAATAAAATTTTTTGTTTTGAAATGTTTTTTGACCGAAAATGCATTTATTTTTCAACGTAGTCTTCTTTTAGCTCGATTTACTTCATATAAAGATTTTCCATTATGCCTTCCAAAAACTATGAATATGAAACCAGCAGTCAAAGAAGTCAGAAATGACTTAGTCCAGAAAATAGGGTAGATGCGGTATCAATTTGTAACGCAAATTCACCAATTTGACTTCGCAACCTCGTGAACCTCGCAACCTCGTGATGAAAACAATATTGCATAGTCGTGGCCAAAAAACACTTTTTATATCGAGTTAAAGTCTTCTCAAACGAGGGAGCGTTTTTAAAAACTTTATTTTTACAACCTTACACAATGACGTTTAATACAAGATTAAAATTTGAAAAACAATTTGGTATTATTTATACATTTAATATGCTTAATAAGCGAAATATGATTTGTTTTTGTTAAGGAAAATCGGGGAGTCACATCCTCTGTATCAGCGGTTTCCTTTGAGGGGATTCACATAACGCCTCCCTGCGAAGACGAAAACAACAGGGATGCAGGGTTGTTTTCGATCACTTGTAGTGGTATATTTTCTCTCTGGATATTTTTCGTTTTTCTTTTTCGGCGAAGTTTCCATATTACCATGGTTGTGACGATGATAAATATGAAGATAATCACAATAGTTGTCGAACTCCATGCAATTGTTTGTATTTGATGGACGTCTGGTGGCTTCAATTGATTTGCCTTTTCTTGTAACCTCTTGATGTCTTCTAGATTGATTGATTGTAATTCTATCTTTTGTTCTTCTGGTGGTTGGATTTTTGGATATTCGAACTCTAGGGTAGGTAATGTGAAAGGATCTCCTTTTATTATATTTTCTGTGTTCCAGTAATAATTCTGTTCAATCTGGATCCCACAGTTAAATAGAATATTCAGAAGACTAGGGTTTTCTATCTGAATATATTTCTGAGTTTCACAGTATTTTACCAATTTCATCGGTATTTTATTTGGGATTACCAATAAATATTTTTTGTTGATTGCTTCGATGAGTGGTTGGCTTATTTCGACGTTGGTTAATTGGCAATTGCGATTTTCCATTTCTTTTATTAATGTTGTCACACATTCGTTGGTAATAGGCTCTAAATTATTCTGACAAATATAATTATTTTCAATTTTTGGACATTCTTCTACGTTATATTGCTGTAAATGAGTGCCCAAGATAAGGTAGGGTTGTTTAGGGATTATTATGGAGTTGTTAATAGGTATGGGGAATAAATGATATAATTGGTAAGTTTTTTCCTTGAAGATTGGAAATTGAATAACAAAAATTATTTTATTTTTTGTGAATCTAGTTTGTAGGTTTGCTGTTTGATAAAAATAATTTAAATTTTCGAAATTTATTATTTTGTTTTTTCCATAAAGGGCCGTTAAGTTCGATATTATATTAGACATCTCTTTTGCTGAAATTACTGCACTATGTAATACGTCAATTGTGCAAAAGCAATAGCATCTTCCAGATTATCTAAGAAGGTGATTAAATTTTGACAATTTAAAATGATTTGATTAATTGTATTTTGTGCTTGAAGAAATGCATCTAAATCATAAATTGATCTTTTTAAATTTATTTCGAGAGTTTCGATATGTTGTTTGATTGTATTCTGATTTTTGGACAGTATAGTTATTGTTTGGTTATAATTTTCAATAAGCTTTTTCGTCAAGGACATATGTAATACAATTTCATTTTGAAAGGAGTTTTGGTTATTTTCCAATTGAGTTATAGCTTTCTCGTACCGTTCGCCATCATCAGCATCTAATGTGCCAAAAAGCCATTTCGATATCTTTCCTCCTGCATTTATTAAACCTCTTTTGGATCGTAAATGCGGTTGGACATTATTTAGTTTTGTTTCAGCTTCTAGAATAAGGAATTTGGTTTGATTGATCATTGTATTTAGATACGAATAGTGAGCGCGTCCATATAAGTCTATTTTATCTAGATTCTTGTTAATTTGGTTATGATATACTTCGATATTTTGCAATTGATTAATAATTGGTAGTGTTTCGATGTAGTGTATGAAACTATGTTTGGTTTCTACGATCTTAGTATCTCCAAGTTGAAAGGGTAATAGAGGGGTTTGTATTGTTGATATGGTTATATCATCAGTCTTCGTCAGAATAATCTTGTACATGACTACAAGAAGGAACAGGATCCTCTTCCTTGTCCTGTGGACAAGAAAGTCGTTTAGGTTTTTGTAACTGCGACTTATGAACTATTTTGTCTTTATTTGTTACTATTTTGTTTCCTATGTCTTGTCTGACAATAGTTTTAGTAAATCGAGGTTTATCTTTTGTTCTTTTTGCGCTTTTGTCTTGCACGTATGCTGTTGAATTTTCTTGATAGTCGCAAGGATCTTCGCGGGTTTCATTATTTTTATTGATATTTTTCAGTTTAGTTTCTAAATTTGCGTTATATATTTTCTTATATATAGATTTTAGTCTTTCTCGACGATCATCTATGTATTTGCTTACTATTATTTCGTCAGTAAGATCGAAGGGGTCTAAGGCATTAGTGTTTCCATTTATTATGTCAAAAGGCCTTTGTTTTGTAACGCTATGGGTAGTTTGATTATATCCTAATATTGCATATTGCATGAGTTGTTTTATGCTCGCATTAGGCTCTTTCAATTTTAGAATTCTGTATAATTCTATTAGAGTAGAATGAAATCTTTCAACAGGGCTATTACTGTTAAAATTTCCAGGTGTAGTGTAATGGATTAGAATGTTGTGTAATTTACAAAACTCTAGGGAAGGGGATGATTTAAATTCACTACTGTTATCGCAAGTAATCTGATAAGGAAGGCCGTGGTGATTTACGAATAGTATAAAATTATCAAGCACGGTGGGGGTTGTACATACTGGTTCTAGTATATAGGCTTGGCCGTATCTTGAAAATACATCAATAATAGTTAGAAATTTTGTGTTGTTTATTTGGAATATATCCATGTGGATTGATTCTAAAGGTTGTGAAGGTGTGGGGCTAATATTATATTTTATCTTAGGTGGATGTCTATCATATTTTGACCTTTGGCATGTCTCGCAGTTGTTAATAAATTCGGTTAAGTTTTCTTTCATATTAGGCCAATAGTAGTGTTTTTTAATTGACAATAGGGCTTCATGTGTTGAATGAACAGTTTCGTTATCAGGTAAATCGATGTTGATGTTGGGCGGTCTAATTTGTATATCTGATAGGATCTTAATTTTTGGTGGATTAATGATTTCTTCTATCTGGTGTTGTTCTTCTTCAGATATGGGATTGTGTCGTTCTCTAAAAATGTATTGTTCAATTTCGTCATTAATGTCTCCAGGATTACCAATAATAGATTCATTTTCAATGGCATTAATCTCTATCCTACCGACTGCGCCAGTTAAAGTCTTCTCGAACGAGGGAGCGTTTTTAAAAACTTTATTTTTACAACCTTACACAATGACGTTTAATACAAGATTAAAATTTGAAAAACAATTTGGTATTATTTATACATTTAATATGCTTAATAAGCGAAATATGATTTGTTTTTGTTAAGGAAAATCGGGGAGTCACATCCTCTGTATCAGCGGTTTCCTTTGAGGGGATTCACATAACGATCGCCAAATGAAATTTTTTTTTCAACCCTTCGTGAAATTTGAAAATACTATAACACAATACTCTCCTGTGATTGTCTTTCGTTTAATCATATAGCGATATCACGATAATAATAATGGTTTAAAAATCCCCGAAATCAGTCGCCATGGAATCATCGCGTAACCCTAGTCACGTTCGCCAGGTAAATGTAAATGTCTTATGAATACTCCTTGTATATATATATATATATATATATATATATATATATATATATATATATATATATATATATATATATATATATATATATATATATATATATACAGGGTATTCTCAAAATTTAGTCATTTATTTTAACAAGTTGGAGTAATTTTACTAAACATTATGTATATAAAAGTTGCACGATAAAGAAGTTACTAACAGTTACAAAATTTGAAACCAGACCTGACTACGTGTTAAACACATAAAGTGTTTATTATTGCTGATACTGCGTATGACTGATTTTTTTATTCTTGTACGATATTTCTTTTGAATGCGATGCTCGGTTTGACCAGTGATAATAATTCCTTAATAGTGCATGTTTAATTTTTGGGTACTTTATGCGATTAAAATGACACACGTTTATGAAAACAATGAACTTCTGAAAATAATATTAACTTACAGGGAGTGCCAACAAAATGCAGCCTCAGCATGTCGTTTGTACACGGAAAGGTCTATTTTAAAAAATCATCCAACTCCGCGGATGTTTGTAAATTTAGTTACAAGATTTCGTGACACAGGGTACTTAGGCACAACGATGAACGATATATATATCCTTCATCATTGAAACTATCCGGAACTATAAGACCAACAGACTTGAAATTTGGCAGACATGTTCCTTTTGCTACGTAGAGATCAACTAAGAATGGGTTTTGTGAAAGTCAAGCAGATAAAAGAAGGGGCGATATTGTGTCACTGGAATACAGCCCGCTCTGCAATAATTCTGACCTCAAAATCATCAAAGTGAACTGTCGCACTAGATTCATCATATATCGATTCTAGTAGGTTTACGTAGGCTTTTTCTACACCATGTTCAGCAATGCATCCATTATGGCCTACTTTGAGATTGAATAAAGTGCTTTCACATAATCGACAAAAACCAAGCATAGTGGCATAATGTATTTTTTTTGTCTTTCCTTGGCCTGCTATAGAACGGGGATGTGACCCATTGTACTGAATTCACCTCTGAATCCAGTTTGCTCTTTTGGTTATGAGTCATTCGGTTTCCTTAATATTCTTTTAGATATTATATTAGTGAAAACTTTGTACACCAAAGATAGGAGATTTACTGAAAGGTAGTTCTTTAAATCTTCCCGTACTCCTTTTTTTATGTAAAATAATCGCTTCTGCCTTTTACCATAAGTCAGGTACTTTTTGTTCGTTGGGACATTTTGAGTATAATACTGCTGGTATTTTATCTAAAGTCTGACCATCAGCTTTTAACATCTCAACAGTTGTACTATCCTTTCCTGGAGCCTTGCCATTAATATCCGAATTAGATTTTATCTAAATAATCATCTAATTAGATCATTTAAAATATTATTGATTGATTTGTCCGTTACTTTGTGATAGTTCATTTTTTCAAAAAGGAATAAAACAATTTTTTACTTTGTTATCTATCACTTTTATTTTTAAACAAAATTTGTGTGACTATAGTTTCGTAAAACGACTTTACATTCTCAACATTTTTCTTCAAATTTTTGTCTAAACTATATATCTTTAAACAAACGATGTTAATTTAACGAGTTATGTGAAACAAAACTTAATGTTACATATTGAAACCTTTAATGGGACCTTGTTATTGCATAGTTTGTACATATAGTTTATCGTAGTAATATACATCTATCTCTCTCTCTCTCTCTCTCTCTATATATATATATATATATATATATATATATATATATATATATATATATATATATATATATCATCATTATCATCATTATCATCATCAACTCGTATCAATCCACTCAATCACACAGGATGAAGGCCTCTTCAGCATGCTTCCAACTATCGCGATCCTGAGCTTTCCTTTGCCATTCGGGTCAAATTTACTTAATAATATCATCAGTCCATCGTGTTTTCGGTCTTCTCAGTGGACGTTTGCGATCAAGCGGTATCCAGTCCAGGACCACTCTGGTCCATCTTTTGTCCCATCGCCTCACTACATGGCCTGCCCACTTCCATTTCAATTGCTTTATTCTTCCAATTATATATTTGGTAGGCTCAACATAGTGTTTAAGAACAAACTACCACTTTGCCTGAAAAAAAATCATCATCAGCCTGTGTCAATCCAGTGCAGGATGAAGACCTCTTCAACATGCCTCGCCACAACCCTCGCGGTCCTGAGCTTTCCTCGGCCATTCGGGTTCAATATAATCATGTCGTCAATCCATCGTGTTTTCGGTCTTCTCCATAGAGGTTTGCGATCAAGCGGTATCTAGTTCAGGGTCGCATTGGTCCATCTTTCGTCCCATCGTCTCGCTACATGGCCTGCCCACTTCCAATGATGTCACTCACTATCAATTGTTCTCTGACCCATGTACAAGGCTTTCTACTAATGCCAAGCATACATCCTTCCTTTTCCTTCTGTGCTATCCGAAGTTCCATCTAGGATGTCCGTTATGTCATAACGGGCTATACTAACCACCAGCTTTTAACATCTTAACAGTTGTACTATCCTTTCCTGGAGCCTTGGCATTTTTCATCGAGTCTGTAGCCTTTATCACTTCCCCCACCAGGATATTCGGCACTTGCCCTTCAGTGAGCATTGCTGTTTTGACTGTTTCTAATCCTCATATAACTTTGAATAATATCTTCAAACAACTTCTAATATTTCCGTTCGCACCTTGCACACTGAACCATCCTCACACATTAAGGCAAAGTTTGCGTCCTCTTTATCAGCTTCTCTTTAGCTTTGTTAAATCCGTTGTTTTCTTCCAGCGTTTTTTGCAGAGCACAACGTACTCAATTCTGCCAAAAGAACTGCCTGCATTCTTCATTGTCCGTTGTTTTTTTATTAAATTAATGACCTCATCGGAGATTTTTAAAACACATATCTTCTGGTACTATTGAAGCAGCCTTTTCAGGCACTTCGTTGCCTATTTCTTCGTATTGGTCAGTAATTTCCATCCACTTTCTATCTTGCAACACAGCAAACGACGCAGTTCGACAAAGCTATTTCAAAATATCTGCCCCTCTCCAGCAGCTTCCCAGAATCCACTTTGCCCTTTTCTCATCTTATTATCCTTTCCCGTTTTTTCGGCAGTTTATCGTGATCTTTGCTCGTACCATTCGGTCGTCACTTCCAACATTAAAATGGTTAAGGGCAGTACCATTACAAAATATTGTTTTATCATTTGACATCAATTTGTAATAAATTTCACTTGTGAAGCCAGAGGGACTTTTCCATGTATATTTTCTGTTGATATTTTTCTAATAAAACGAATTCATAATATAGAGTTCTTGTTCTTCAGCAAAGTCTACCTGTCTTTCACCCGTCTTGTACCACTCACCATTCCCATATGGGCCAGTTGCACTTTCGCCAGTTCTTACTTTTCCAAAAGTCATCCATCAGGATTTTGTATCTACACTTCTTCTTGTCTAGAAGTTGGGCCACATAATCATACATTCAATATACAACTTCTTTATCACTGTAGCTTATTGTTGGTGCATAAGCTTGGACGATTTAAAGCTTAAACTTTTTATTCAGCTGAATGACATATTGGGCTATCGGTCAGATATACTTTAAAATTTTACTACGGCGTATTTCAGCTTTCGACTGAAGAGGAATCCAATTCCCCCATATCGTCTATTCTCCGTACCTCGGGTGTACAGAATGTGATAAGTTGCTTTTAGTTTGATTAACTCATCCCCATTCTTCATGTTTCAGCCCAATAATATTCCAATGTATGTTGTCAAGTTCGACTAACAGTTCCTGCAGTCGGGCCTCCGTTTTCATGTATATTAAACGTCAATGTCAAAAGTCCAATGGTAACCTGATCCAACCCGGTTATTCTTAGCACCCGGTGATCCTGTCCCGGGGTAGGCTTTTCCTCTGCCGTAGGCAGTTGTCCCTTGGCCTGCGGGGAATGAGGGCCGTGTTTGAAGCCGTAATACCATGCTGAAGGCATGGCCGTAATCTGCCACGCGAATCCAATGCGAGTTGGCAGATTGTGGATCATGTTAATCTGAGACCTCTGACTTGACCTGTTCGCCAGGGGTGACTCACAGGAACTTACGCTCCAGGCGACCTAGCTCAAAGCTTCATTGTCGTACTCAAACCTTTTTACCATGTCAAGGGTCTGCCACAAAGGATATATATATATATATATATATATATATATATATATATATATATATATATATATATATATATATATATATGTTAAATGATTTTCACTTAACTTTACTTTTTAAAAAATATTTATTTAAGAATTTTCACTTTGTTACTTTTTGTTACTTTGTTTCAAATAAGAATACAATAAAATTAAAAATATTAGATGTTATACAGTACAATCTTGAAAAATAGAAACACTTTAAAATATGATCAAAATACTATAGTGACTTTAAAAGTTAAGAAAAAAATATAGCACTGATGATCGCTGGCCATGGGAAACTGCGTTGTTGTAGGGTTTTGTTGATGCTGAAACCTTGGACTTGTTTACTGGAACCATGGAAAACGATGTAGGAGGGCGATTCCGTTAACGTGGCTCTAACCTTGGCTTGTTTATGGCACTGAGGATATGTGGGTTGAACTGCTGACATTGCGTTTATGATACATTGTATCCATTTAACTTCGTAATTATAATATACAGGGGTTGAGTTGATATATAACGCTCTCCCCGTTTTAGATAAAAGTTGGCACATGGGAATTCTTTGATGATATATTGGTGTTGAGTTCGAAATTATCTTCTTTTTCTGGTTCTTCGAGATGAATGCTTGGTCTTCTTCTTGGAAGAATTTTCTTCCATTTCGCCGTATATGTAGCAAACCTGCCTCTTGGAGGTGATGGCGGGTAGTCGTCATGAGTGATAGCAATTCCTATCGGTGATCTTCTTCGTGTTCGACATTTGCAGAAGACATATAATATTACAAGAACAACGATGACAGTGATTGTAAGTATGGTGAACCAGCGTTGGCTTTTCTTTACAAACGGTTGATTTATTAAATCATCCAATTGGTTTAAATATTGATTTAATTTGTGATTGGCAGTATTCAAGTCTTCGAAATCAATCTTTATTTTTAATGGTTTTAATTCGGGGATTGCGATTTTTCTGGCAGATGTTTACAGCAATCATATGGAACTTGGATTGGATTTATATTGTACGTAACGTTTTCATAAACATCAATATCTCTTTGTCCCTGTATTCTTGTACTTCCGGCAAAGGCGTTACATTCTGGTTGTAACTTCAGTACAGTATTGGTTTCTAACATTTTCGTTACAATGTCTATGTTTCCACATTTTATTGTTATTGGTGTTTAGCCAAATATTTAAACTTAATTTGTTAATATTGTAATCGGTTGCCATAACGATTTAATTTTGACAAGTGCGTGGAAGACGTTCTTGGTGTTTTAACAATTGGGCTTCACATATTGCGTCACTGTCAATTGGATATGGGAATGTGTTTCGGCAAATTCTTGTTCTCCTGTCGGATGGTTTGCGCTTGTCTGGACTTTCAATAATTGTATACAACTATGAATCATCACTTCTCGCAATAAATTTTGTGGTTACTGTTAGAATATGATGTAAATTTGTTCGATTGTCTAATATTGGAATTGGATAAAGTCGAAAGAGTGTGTATTCTTCAGGTTCAATCAGAGGAATATTTAGTACAAATATAACTTTAGTATCTATCTGAAATGCTTTCAATTCAAGATAATAATGAATCAAGATAATAATGAATTGATGTTATGGAAATTTATAACGGAAGATTATTTCTTTTGAGAGATTGTGAAATGTGTCTTAGTGAATCCATTAAATTAAGGCGGGTTATAATCAAACTGTTTAATATTTGTAATCGAGCGAAAATTCTCAATTTGATATTCATCATGAATAACTTTATCTATGCAATCTTTAAAATATTCCTAATCTGATGCGTCTAAATTGCCTGTTATTGATTTCCATGTGGTACCTATGCCATTCAATAGGCCGCATTTTTCTCTAGGATATATTTCTTGGTATCACTAGTTATTTCAGTGTATTTTGAATTAATTGATTTAGAAATTTGAGACAATAGGTTAATGTGGGTTTGTACTTCAGATTTAAAAGCCATCATTCGAGGTGAGTGTTCCTCTATATTATCTATCAGGTTTTCTAATATTTTATCATTTTTAATTTTAATATCTTGAATAAGTTGTAAATCTTTGTAGAAGTAATGTTCATTTGTCGTTAGAGAGTTTGATCAATCCATCTTCATGTAGATAGCTTCATATGGTATTGTTGATGGGTGTAATTTGGTATTGGGGTTGAACAATGCAGAGGACTCCGAATTGTCTGAAAACAAATTATTCGTGATATGGTTTGAGTCTGTCGAAGTTTACTTTTTTTGTTGTTGTGTTTCAGGATTTAATAATACTGCGGAATTTTGAAAAATTTCTTTAATTTCAAAAGGGCCATTAAATTTATTTTTAGCTTTATCTTTTATTTGTGACTTTGACGTATACTTTGTCTCCAATATTAAATTGGTAAAGGTTTTCGGATATGTTTTTATCAAAACGTAGTTTTGCTTTTTCCTTTTTCAACTGGGTATTTTCACGAGCTGTTGTGTAGTAATAATGCATTCGATTGTTCAAATCCCTAATATATTTGGAAATTAGATTATTTTCATTATAAATGATTTCCGGGGGTCTCGTTGAAGTGTGTCCAAAGATTAGTTCGAAGGATGTGAATCCTTTGTCTTGCTTTGCGTGTTGTTATAACAAATGACCGTGTATGGAAGAAAATTGAAAGAATGTTCATCAGGATGTTCTTGTGTATGAACTCTGATCATTTCAGCTAGAGTCGCGTGGAAACTTTCTAATGATCAATTCGATTGAGGGTGGCTTACACTAGAGAACGTCAGTTTGATGTCGTAAAGTTCACAAAGATCTTTAGTAAGGGTGTTGTCGAATTTGCGTCCTTGGTCGCAGTGAATTCTCAATGGCATTCCATAATGTTGAAAAAATATCAATAGTGTATTAACGATTGTTTTTGCGGTCTTGTCCTCAGTTGGGTAAGCTTGAGTAAATTTAGTAAGTTCGTCTCTTATGGTTAGAGCATAATTTCGGGTTTAAAAAGTTTTTGGGGTTTCCGTAATAACTAAGAGTCTATTTAAATTTTTTCCATTAATTTTAACTTTTTGACAAGTTTCGCATTTCTTAATAAAATTTTCAACGTCTTTCGTTAAGCCTTTCCAGTTGCATTTTTCTTTAACACGACGTACAGTTTCGTTGATTCCTCTATGAAGGTTCATCTTCCCATTGTGGTATTGGTCTAGAATGATAGGAATTTCTTCTTATTCTGGAGTTTTAACGATGTTTTGACATATCGTTTATCGTATATCTTTGTCCGCAAAGATGTAGGAAAATATCTCTAAGACTGGGATTTCTATTTGGTTTTCAACGTGATACATTTCCTGTGGTTTGAATTCATTTTGGTAGTTGTATAAGGTGTAGAATAAAAGAAGTGTGACTGAAGTTGGATCGAAATGAAGTGGGATTATGAAATATCTACGATTTTTAACAGATTTACTATCGTGAATGTTTAGTTCATTTGGTTTTAAATTGATGTTTTCGTCAAGTATGTCGTCAATTATGTTATGGTGAAATTCTTCTAATTTGATTTCCCAAAAGAATGTAATTATGTTTTTGTGTGATTTATCTAGTAATTGGTTGTTAGAAATTTCAATTTTTGAATAATCAATTAAGGATCGATTGTCATATAGTTCGATAAATTTATCGTATTCTTCCGAAATTTCATCTGCATTTTCGTTGCCAATTTCATTAGGGTTGTCTTCATTATCAGATGTCTCGTTGGCTGATTTAGTTTGGTTTGAAATTTCGAGCATTCTTTAAAATGGTTTATCTTGATTCGAGATAATGCGTCTGCATCTTTGTTTTTCTTTCCGGATTTGTGAATAATTTTGTAATCATACTCTTCAAGCTTTAATCGCCATCGCGCTAATCTGCTTCCAGTGTATTTAATTGAAAATAGCCAGGTAAGTGGGCGATGATCAGGTACGAGTGTGAATTTTCGGCCAAATATTAAGGTCTGAAATGTTTAACTGCCCATACTTGGTTTCGGCATGACAAAGAGTTCGGCTTGCAAAAGCTATTGGTACGTCTCTTCCGATGGGGCCTTGTGATAGACTACTCCGATTGCAAATGTACTGGAATCAGTTCTTAACACAAAGGGTTGTTCGAAATTTGGATATATTAGGATCGGATCTGTCATTAAAGCATTTTTTAATTCATCAAATGATTGTTTACAATCTTGGTTAAAATTAAATTTTATATCTTTTTGAAGTAATTTGGTAAGTGGTTTAGAAATGTTCGCGAAATTTGGTATAAAACGACGATAGTAGCCTACTAGTTCTAGGAAAGATTTTATTTCTTTAGGCGTTCCTGGTTGTGGAAAATCTTTTATGCATTCTACTTTGATTGGATTTGGTTTGACGCCATCTGGTGTTATTAAGTGTCCTAGGTATGCGACTTCTTTTTTGAGGAATTCACATTTATCAGGTTGAATCTTGAGGTTGGCATTTCTTAATCTTTTGAAAACTTCTTCTAAACGGGATAAATGTTCATGAACTGTAGGAGAATAAATGATTATATCGTCCATGTAAACTAAAGACTAAACATCGTTCATTCGGACGAAATCATAATGTCTATTTTCCACTGAAAAACCAGTTTTGGAGATATCCGAAGGGTTGATTTCAATTTGATAGAATCCCGATACGAGATTTAGAGTTGAAAAATATTCGCATTTGCCAAGTTGGTTAAGTATATCGGAAATGTTGGGTAAGGGATATTTGTCATCAATAGTAAGTTCGTTTAATTTTCGGTAATCAATGACAATACGCCATTTTTGTTTTCCAGATGAATCGAGTTTTTTATGAATGACCCAAACTGGGGATGACCATGGTGATATAGAAGGACGTATTATTCGTTGTTTTAGCATGTCATTAATTTGATTTTTAACTTCTTTCTTATGTACGTGTGGATAGCGATATGATTTTGAAAAGTCTGGTTTCGCGTTGTTGGTATCTATTAAATGTTTAATTTAATCCGTAAAAGTTAATTCGTCACCTTCCATGTAGAAAATATCTTGAAAATTTAAACATAAATTTGTAAATAAGTTCCGTTTCTTCTTCATTAAGATGATCTATGCGAAGTTGGTTTTCTATTTCTTGAATTCGGTCGATATGGTTTGGATTTTGAAAATTGTTTCAATTAAAATTTGTCGTTTCGAACTTTTTCTTTTTCTTGTTGACTTAAGATTGCATCTGTGTTGTTAAGATTGCATTTTAATTTAAATATTTGTTCAGTTCAATCATTTATTAGATTTTATTCAGGTTGTATTCAGATTTTATTCTAAAGGTGTTGGTAGCATCTTTAATGTAATAAAGATTGCTTGAGTCTATGGTAAACGTGGTATTTACAAAAATTTCTCTTCTGGCAAGCAAGTTGAGCAAGTTGAGCAAGTTTCTTTGTTGACAGAAGATTCTATCGGGGGTGGTTTTGATCTGTAGCTATAGGAAAACTTTGAGTATTATCGACTTCATCGTAGAATTCGGGCTGCAATTCAAATTCTTGGGGAAATTGTTTGAATATGCTTCGTTCTGTTGATAAAATTCTTTTTGATATAATTCCGGTTGTGAATAATAATCCTGTTGGTTGTAATCGTCAAATTGCAGGTAATCGTCAAACTGGTTGTGTGTACTATCTGGATTAATAAGGTGGGCGCTTTGATTACTTGTATGGAAGTTTTGATTGATATTATGATTTTTGATTGGATTCCTTTGTATTACTGAAGGGCGTTGTTGAAAATTTAAGAAGAATGAATATTGGATCTTTGTTGAAATTGTGGTTTTTGATTTTGAAATTGGGATTGTTGATTTTGAAATTGTGGATTTTGAAACTGTTGTCTATTTGGAAAATTCAGTGTCATTCGTTGGAAGTTCAAATTTAGAAGTCCTTGATTATTTCTGAATAAACAATTGTTTGCAAAATGACCTAAACGTCGGCAACTTAAGCATTTGGGGTTTGTAAATTTGGTCTTTTAATTTGTTGGTTTTGACATTGTGTTAATGGTGGTGATCTGTATGTATTTTGTTGGTTTTGTTGATTAAATTTTTGGTTTTCGAAATAGGACAATTGTAGTTCAAGTCTGATTCGTTTTTTCGTTTGAAATAAATCTGATGGATTGCTTGCACGAATTATATGGCCTAATTTTGGTTCTAGTCCAGTTAATAAGGTGGTCAGTACCATTGAATCGATATGTTCTGCTTGCGCATCCTTCTCACCGTTCGAAAGATTTGATCTGTGAATTACGGATTGTAATTTAGCATCTAAAACTTCAAGTCGGTTCAAAAACCTTAAAGGAGATTCGTTAGGTAGTTATTTTAATCGTTGTAAATCTTGAATCAATGAGGACATCTCGGATGTCTCCAAAATCTGTGTTTAATATTCTTTTGATTTTTTGGTAAGGTGTTGGATTTCTTGAATTGACAGTTTGTGCGGCTTATCCACGTAATATGTTTTTATATGGATAATTAATAACATTTTTTGATTGCCCGTTGCCATACTATTGACACAATCACAAGCGCTAATGAATGTATGTAAGAACATTTGTTCACCGTCACATTCAGGGACTATTGAAAAAATTTCAGATAGTTTGTATGGTTCAATTTTAATTTCACTTTGACTCATTTTGATTGGTAAATTGTTGCTTTGATTGATAATTATATTAATTAAATTGATAGTTGTTGATAAAAAAAAAATGATGTTGTTTTATGAAAGTTGCTGAGTATTGAGTGACTAATTATAGTTATTAAACTAATAATAGTTATGTATTTATGAAAAATGAAATATTTTCTGATCACTTATTCCAATATAGCAATATTACAAATAAGCAAAAAGGGAAATATAAAAGCGAGATGACTGATTGCTGTATTTACAGGAGTTTTCCAAAATCCATCTTTGTCTTGTTCTCTATCTACCTTAACTACCAGGGGCTTCACCACGTGGTCCTTCCGTAGTTTTGAAGACGAGTGAGGACGCCGTAGATTTATGGTTCTCTTAGTTATTCTCTCTCTTTAGTTCCTCTCTTCTCTTCGGCTAGCTTGGACGAAGGATTGGAATCCACCGTTGTAGTTAGTAAACACGTGTTCCATCAACGTTCCAGCTGATCCTACCGACTGCGCCAATTTTGTTGAATGATTTTCACTTAACTTTACTTTTAAAAAAATATTTATTTAAGAGTTTACATTCTGTTACTTTTTAGTTTCCAATAAGAATACACTAAAATAAAAGATTATTGATATACAGTAGAATCTTGAAAAATAGAAACACTTTAAAGTATGATCAAAATACTATAGTGGCTTTAAAAGTTAATAATGATATAGAAAAAATATAGTACTGATGATGGCTGGACCGTGGTCCTGGTTCTTATATGTTCAGGCGTGCTGACTTGGCATCTGGGCCTCGTGGGGACAGATAGCCATGGGAAACTGCGTTGTTGTAGGGTTTTGCTGATGCTGTGACCTTAGACTTGTTTACTGGAACCATGGTAAACGATGTAGGAGGGCGATTCCGTTGACGTGGCTTTAACCTTGGCTTGTTTATGGCACTGAGGATATATGGGTTAAACTACTGACATTGCGTTTATGATACATTGTATGCTTTTAACTTTGTAAATATAATATACAGGGGTTGAGTTGATATATATATATATATATATATATATATATATATATATATATATATATATATATATATACAAAATAATAAATAATAATCATAAATGGATGACAAAATAACAAAATGTTGATATATAATTCAATAAATTTTAAAAACACCTGGCATATTGGGCATATACGTTTTATTTGCTGGCATAACATTGTGTTTTTCACCACAACATATGTTACGTTTATTTACATATTATAGCATTAAAAGCATCAGTTTAAAGTTTATTTTAGTTATGCTTTTTGTAACAAAAAAAATGTTAAATATATATTTTTATCAGCCTCATATTTTTAAGTACAAATATGTTGTTTTATGTACTGGTAGAAGGTGCGGATGTAAAATTAAAATTTCTTATGTGAATTAAAAACAAAATTATTATATTGATCGAAAAAAGTGCCTGTGCTTGTGTTGCTAAATCTTGAAAATAAGTTTGATATGAATAAGTTTTTTCTGCATTCCAACGATCCTTTCTTTACACGTCATAAGTGTAGAAACTTTTTATTATAAATTTATTCTTTAGTGGCTTTTTCCATCCAACATCATGACCTATTTTCAAAAATTGTTATTTCCAGCTGTTGGTGGTAGTATTTCAATTGGTGAAATATTAATGCACGATTACCTATCCCTCCAAACATAGAACAATATCATATAACTTTTAAAATTCTTATTGAATATAAATGGCTTGCCAGCCCGATACAATGTTTTCTCAGTAATTATGGATTTTAACCAAATACATATAAAATAGCACAAATATAAAATATAAAATAACACCGATAAAAATTTGATGATTTTTATCGGTGTTCTGTATCTTATTTCAAATAAATTATTAGATTCGGGTTAACATGTTATTAAAATTTTACATTAGATATTAACAACATAGCAAAAAAATATATTCAAAAATAATGCAGTCTTTAAATTATTAAAAAAAAGAATACATGGAAAATATATTTGAATTTTATTCTATCATATATATAAATATATACATTGTTGATTCTGTGAAGAGAGTCCAACTGACTCTTCAGTCGAAGCGGACAACACTTGAAAATGCCAAATAAGATTTCTTCACCGAATCAACGGATCGACACCCGGAATGATTTATAAACATACATTACATATATATATATATATAAAAATATATATATAAAAATATATATAAAAAGAATATATATATATATATATATATATATATATATATATATATATATATATATATTTATATAGATATATATATATATATATATATATATATAGATATATTTATATAGATATATATTTATATATATATATATATATATATATATATATATATATATATATATATATATATATATATATATATATATATATATATATATATATATTTATAAAAAAATTTTCTATGTAGTCGAAGAACAAAGTCCTGCGAACGGCGATAAATTAATAAATTTGGATCTTCATCAATACTTCCAGCAACAGCGCCGATATTTTCTTCGGAACGCTGTTTATATTTTTATATCGAACAGTGTAAAATGCGTTCGGAATTTGTCGATGAATCCACGAATACATCGGTCGGTTGGGCGATTATGTGCACCTTAAAAGTTCGTTTGACAGCGAACCCTATCGGAAGTTTGGACACACTAAAAAATCACCCGTTACTTTCCAATATAAATAAAGTATTTTACAGCTTTAAACCTTTATGTTATGTAGGCTACCGGTAACTGTATAATTTCTAAGACCATTAACTAAATATGTAACTTTAAACCTTACAAATATATTATATGGACGCTAATTACAAATTTTAACATAAATAAAAATTTTAGAAATACACATTTAAACAATTTCTATGAGTATTGTTTTATATTGCAGATAAAATATATTTCATCATTGCATTTGAATAACTTGCTGATTTCGGAAATATGTAATTTAACAAATGTTTCTTCTATGTCCTTCTTGGTTAGACAGAACAAATGTTGGAAAGTATTATATAGCCAAAAAAACCAATATTAAAGTAATAACAAAGTGTTACAGACAGACTTGTATATCTATAGGTAGAAGTCAAAGCATATTATTATTATAATGTCAAGATCATTATTTGTTATATTTTAAAATTGAATACAAAAAGAATAATTATCTAAAATTTCTATTTTGTCAGTTTTGATATATAAGATAACAAGACATCGAAATGCCAGAAGTACAGACAAAATTGCTGCTAAAACACCCATTGTCGCAGAAGAAAAAAATCAGTTTCACGACATTTTCAAGAAATAGGAATTGCATCAATGACAAATTTGCATAATTTACGATTTATACTTGGATTACATGATGATAAAATAATTTTATATTATTTCTTATTGTAATTATTTGTTATATAATTATTTAATAAAATGTTACAACTGTTACAACTGTTACAACAAATGTTACATAATCCATAGTAGTCTATGAACAGGCCATGTCTTTTTCACTGACTGATAATATTAACTAACTGAAAGTATTAACTGACTCTAAACTAACTAAAATGTATAACAATATTGTTGGAGATATTTGTATTTAATTTCTTTCTCCCCAACACTCAGGATCTGAAAACATTTTTTGCGCCCATTTACGTTAATTGTTTTTATAGATGTTATAAGGTGTCCCATAACTTATCCGCCATAGAGCAACTGCTGATAATAAAGACAATAAATGTGTTGGCAAATGTTAGTCATTAAAAAGATACAATATGCTGAAAGTGAAACTAAATTTTCGAAAAATTGAGATAATTTAAAAACGGTTGGAAAATATCAGTTTCAAAATCGGGGTAGTTGGGTTTTCAAAGGCGATAAATCCGAATTCGGTACTAGTTTGAGCCTAGTTCCTAGAAGGCACTTGCTACCTACTTTATGACGAATTAACCCGCCCATATTTTTTATCCTTTAAAACTGGGTATATTTTGACATCAATATAGAGAAGAGTCATCATTTTCACATAAAAAAGGTACCCTTGGTCAATATCGATATCTTAAGCCAGATATTCGAATATTTCATTACACATCTTGTCGATGGCTGAAAAATATGCCATTCACAAAGTGTGCCTTGAATGTTGTGTACAAATTACTACGTCTCAATGGCAACTGTCATTATGGTAACTGTCCTATTAAATGTAGGTGGAAATAAGTTTCTCCAATTTTGATTTGGTATTAAATAATTTGTAAAAAATGGCCAGACTGAATCAGTTTCCTAACCGTGATTTAAGAGATATGCTCTACTTTTATGTACAAGCAAATTACAATAGTCGCGCTGCAGTTAAAAGGTATGAAGAGCTCTGCCCAACCAGAATCATTCTAAGACAACAAATTTTTCAAAGAATTTTGAATCAGTTAAGCAAAACAGGTTCTTTTTAATTCAACAATCCTGATGGATGACTGAAGCCTACAACGGTAAAACAAAAAGAGGACATTTTGTTTAGTACCGCGGAAGATTTTGAACTACGCACTAGGCGTTTGAAGGCATCTACAGGAATTTACAAATCTACCGTTTCAAGAGTTTTCTATCAAGAAAATAAATTTCCCTTCCATTACAAGTCAATGCACGAGACAAATTTTTACAAAAAAATCAACAAGCTGTCAATGCTATTAGAAATGAAGAAAATATCTTCTCAAATGTGAGGCGTCACTTAACAAAGAGCCTGCGAAAGTGTATTGAAGTGAATGGTGGACACTTTCAATACTTATTGAAGTAAATTTCAAAAAATTGTTATTTTAGATCAAGTCCGTTGTATTTTTGACATCTTAATGTTTTTTTCCTCGTATTGAAGGGACACTCTGTGAATTGCGCATTTTTCAGTCATCGACAAGATATGCAAAAAATATGGAAATATTCGAACACGAATATCTAGCAAACGACGTGAGATGTCGATATTGACCAAGGGTACCTTTTTTAGGTGGGAATTATGACTCTTCTCTATTTTGAAGTCAAAATATTCCCAGCTTTATAGGAAAAAAATCTCACCGAGTTAATTCCTCACAAAGTAGGTAGCAAGCGCCCTCTGGGAACTAGACTCAAAAATAAATCGAAATAAATTCGAATTTGTTACCTTTGATAACCAAACTATCCCGATTTTGAACCTGATATCTTCAATCCTTTTTAAATTATCTCAATTTTTCGAAAAATTAGTTCTATATTCAGCATCTTGCATCGTTTTGATAACTAACATGTGCCAACACATTTATTGACTGAATCCTCTTATTTTGATTTCTACTATCACCAGTGGCTCCATGGTGAATAAATTATGGCATACCCTATAGATGGAAATAACGTTTAGAAGTTTCTATTTAATGGGAATATTCTCGACAATATAACGATTTCCTGTATTTGGTGAGATCAGATCCGTGTTTTTCCTGGTTTCATGAAATAGCCACTGCCAAAAACTACAAATATTTTTTTATGGACAGTAATGGTAGATGGAAAAAAATCCCTTGTGCGCATTTGCTGTATAAAGCAACAGGCATGATGTGTGAAGGGAAGATTGTTTGAACTCAGATTAATTGTTTTTGCATATCCAACCTAATTTACAGATTTGGCGCTATCCCACATCTGATTTAATGTCTTCCAATTTATTCACTTAAGGTAGTCGAATCTAATATAAGGGGTTGTTCAATAAGAATGTCAGAACTTTCACATGAGGCACAATGGTAATTACAATTAACAACACGGAAATTTTTATTTTGTCTCCTAGAACAAATCATGGCATTGTCTTCCAAGATAAAAAATTCCATTGTCAAACCAAGATATGTGACCAAGATATGTGACAAGTCACACAATCCTGCTGAAGGAAACATTGTTTATAGCAACAGTTATCAGTTCAAATGTATTCTGTTAGTATATTCCTATACCGTTCACTATTAAGAGTGCCTCGATTTTAATAATCACCACTACCCAACTACGACCCAACGACACAAATGTCACCAACAAATGGCTGCCATGCTGTAACGTTAGTCACACATTGATATAAAAATAAAATACGTTACATCAAATTCGCGCCCAACAACATGGGACCTGATTTAGATTATTTTCAGGGATGGATTAATGCCGGCACTTTACCACAATATAGGTATATAAATATCAATTAAATTGTCTAGCTTTCATAAAAATACCCGTTTCCAAATCTTTTAACAAAGAAAAAACCCATCGAGATAGCGAATAAAAATTCTTTAGGTATTTCACTGATCTTAATCAGTTTTAAGATTTAAAATGTTAATATTAATTTAAATATATTCAGGCAATATAAATATATATTTTAAAGAAGGAAAGAATTTGCTTTCGATTCGATAGCATCTTTTTAGTGAAAAGACAAAATTTGCATTAGAATGTATTAGTTTCAAATAACTTTGATTTTATGTTTTATGATTTTGTATTATATTTAATAATTTTGCATTTTTACAAATTCTGGGTTTGAAATGCAGATAATTTATTTTCTTTCTATTTTCTATTATTATTTTTGAAATACTGTATCGTGCCTAGGATATCGAAACGAGTTGGTTTTCTTCTTGAATTTTATACCGGGTGTCTCTTTAAAAAGATTTGGAGACGTAAGTATTTTCGATATACTTATTTTTATTATTATATAGCCATTTTTTTTCTGTTTCTTGAATTTTGTTGGATAGTAATGGCTGACGAAAGATTCCAAGTTAACCATTTATTAGAATACGAGTTAAAAATTCGCTTGGTTCTTGCTAATAGAAATGTTAATGATGAACGAAAAATATTAACAAAACTCTTAAAAAAGAAACTTTCGAATCCTGGTTGCTTGGTTAGGATAGAAACTTTTCGATCGAACAATCTGAATTCGTGAGGAGTACCGCTTCAATAAAGGATTAGATTGCAGATTTTAAAGGAACTTTTACCAACAGTGTATATTTGCGGGTAAGGTCGAGGCTTGTCAATCTTTCTGCTACAATTTAAAGAATAATTATACCGGATGATTGTAGGAAAAACGTCGCTGAATTTAAGAATGAATCTTACGTGGATTGTATTAAGTTAGAATCAGATCTAGACGGCAAGTTGCTAGTGGATCCTGATGCTCAAAATACTAGCTTAAACAACGTTAGAAGGACGAAAATAGAGACTTTGCCTCCAGTAATTAATGTCAGTCCTGTCGATAACTCTTCTATTAGCAGACCATCGGTCTCGACTTGGGGCGTTACGTTTAATGGCGATTCGAAGAATGTTTTTGGTTTGTTAGAGCGAGTTTCAGACTTGTCCTAGTCTCGTAATGTTTCCAAAACAGAACTTTTTAATTCGACTGTAGATTATTTCGTTGATTATGCCTTTGTGTGATTGCACAGTGTTAAAAGCGTTGTGTCAGACTGGTCAGGTCTAGTTTCGCGGTTTAAGAGACATTTTTTGTTTTCTCATGCAGACAATGATGTTTGAAAACAGATCAGGCAGAGGAAACAGAAACGTCTAGAAACTGTTACTATTCATGTGGCTCAGATAGAGAATTTGTTTTCTCTGTTGTTCACTACTCTAGCTGAAGTTACCAGAGTCAAGTATATCCGAAAAACCTGTGGCCTGAATATGTTACGAAGTTGGCGTTATATGATACTGTTACTATTTCCGAGTTATCTGCTTTGTGTAGGAGGTGGGAGGATGTTCTGTCCTCAAGAAATTCCTCTCGGTTGTTTGCTTTCGATGACTCTCATAGGGATGGCTCGTTACCTCGAGATAGGAAAGACAGTACAGGTGTTTCTGAAAAGTATCTACATCACCGTAAGCCTAATCGCTCTAAGTACTCAAAAACTAGTTAAGCCATCAGGTGTCGCATGTGGTCGGCGCTCTGGTGGAAAGCAAACCACCAGGTCGCATTTTAATAGGTCAGATTGGAACAAATGGCCAAAGCACGTATCTAATTTCTATAAAATTTGCATCATAATTCGGTTCTACTATTATTTCTTTGACGCTAATCGACCATATATATCTGTCAAACTTTATGATCAAAACATTACAGTTTTATTAGATTCTGCCGCTAACAACTATATAGTTGGTGTTAGTGGAGTTAAGATTTTAAGGATATTCAAGATTAAAATTCATCTAAGCAATAACTCTAGCGGGTTTACCGTGGATGGAACTCGTCAGAAGATTACTGGTTTTGCAGACTTACCGACTTTTTATTAATGACTGTTGTCGAATCAATAAAGACCATATAGTACCCTCCGTAAAATATGCTTTTAATTTCAGTATTGATTTTGCTAAAAGTTTTAATATCGTAATGAATTATAAGAATAATCGTTGGTCGATTTACAATGATGATTTCGTAGTAGGTGCCGTACCTGAAGATTCCAATAATCCTCCGGTATCCAAACTTTATTCCATTGACGATCTTTCCGATATCCAGAGAGCAAAGGCCAAAGATTCTTTTAGAGAACTTGATAGAAAGGGTAAATTAGTACGAACTAATAGAATTAAACTCTCTAGAGATACAGGCCATAATCCGCCCTTCAAGAAGAGGCCTTATTTGCTCTCTCCACATATGCAGGTTATTTTGAATAAAGAATTAGATTCTATGATGTAGGGCGTAGTCGAATAATATCATAATCCATGGTCCTCACCAACGCTTTTGCTGAGAAAGCCCAGTCGTAAATACAGATTTTGTTTTAACGGAAGGTTTTTGAATGCACTGACGAAACACGATAGTTTTCCTTTACCAAATGTAGATAGAATATTGAGTAACTTATGTAATGCTTTGTACATTTCCTCGGTTGATTTGCCGAAGGCATTTTGGCAAATATCACTTGATGACGCTTCTTAAGAAAAAACTGCCTTTTCAGTTATCGGTGCTAAACACAACTGCTGCTTACTGCTGCACAAACACAACAGAGGCTGGTTGTTTCAATATTTGGGCCTAAATATAAATCTCACATTTTTTCGTATCTAGATAACATATTGCTATGCTCTTCTACCTGTGAACATCACACAGAACTCTTAAAAACCGCTAGGAATTTATTTAAGGAGGCAGATCTTACTGTTCATCTGGAAAAGTGTCAGTTTTTAGGATATCATTGAGGTATCAAGGGTTCATAGTCGGTAACAATTCTCTAGGTACTGTAGTATCCGCGTCCCCGCACTTCTACCGAAGTGAAGCGATTTATTGGTATGTGTTCGTGGTATCGTAGGTTCAATAAAGATTTTTCTCCTCTTATTAATCCCTTGGATAATATTCTTAAGGGCAAGAAGATAAAACAAATAATAGAATGGAATGAAAGAACTGAAGCCGCGTTTTCATCCATCAAGCGGGAAATCATAACTGCACCTATCTTGACTCAACCTGATTTTGGTCAACATTTTTTGTTCAGACCGATGCGTCTGATGTCGGGATTGGAGGTATGTTGAACAAGTTTAGAGATGGAAAAGAACGAGTAATCGCATACGCGAGTCCACGGGCGTAGCCAGGATTTAGTTTTGGGGGGGTGGTTAGTTTGAAATAAATAAAACAACAAAAATATACTTACATGAAATTTAATATCTATATATTCATCGAAAAAATTACGACATATTTATAAAGTTCTTCACTTTAAATGAAATGGTTAAATTAATTTCGTTCCTCTGCGCTAAATCTAAAACCATTAAGGAAGAAATCTTCGGCTTTTTCTTTTAAATATATCCACTACTTCATCTGCATGAATTTCTGTTCCATAATGAATTTTCATGAGAGCCAAACCATTAAGTCTCTTTTCACTTGTAGTGTTTCGTAAATTCTTTTTCAGTCTCCTTAGGCTCGAAAAAGACCTTTCTGGGGTAGCAGTGGATACAGGAATGGTAGCCAAGATTTGTAGTGATGTGTAAATATTAGGATAAAGGTTTTTATCGCACATATCTAGGCATTCCGAACTAGAGTTCGGGGTAGGCGAGATACTTGTCATCACTGTTTTCCATACTTCAAGTTCTGCTTTAACCACTGATATGTTGCTTTCGGGAAGCAGTGACGACTACATGGAAATTGCTTCTTCAATTTCAGAACTAGCAGTAAAATTTGAATGTAGCTCAACAGATAATGCTGATACTACTTTACTATGTTTGGTAAACCTTTCAACCAATTGTTGAATTGTATGGTCAAGAAATGGAATGAACAAATTAATTTTGTAATACGTGCATACATCCAATGCAGGAATGTTCGGTGTATTTAATTGTCTACCGACGACGCGTGGCATTCGCAGTATACCACCATTTTCTTCCAGTAAACCTTTGCGTCTTCATAGAGATGAAGATATTCGACGTCAGTGTTGTTTCTCAGGAGTTGTAAGACATTAATAACATCATCTACATATTTGAATGCCGTGATAAGATCGAAGTCAATTGTCTGTAATTGTTTTGATAGCGATAATGTATAGCTCATAACTTTTTGAAGAATCGCTAAATACATCACAAAATCCGAAGATCGAAGCTTAGTTAGCAATTGGGCGGCTTGTTGCGATGTTTCCTTATTGTGATTAAATTGGAGTTCTTCGAGAGCATTCACAATCACTGAATAAATTTCCCTGAATCTTATAATAGCTTCATGTTTGTGGACCCACCGTATTTCACACATTGAGAGCAAGCTTTTTTGGTTACCGACGGGTAGTAGCTCTTGAATTTTTTCTTTCAACAAAGCAGTGCGTTGAGCAGAATGTCGAAAGTAGGAACCAACAGACTGCACAATCCCAATGCAATTTCGGACATTTGCTAATGAACATGAATCAGCAATAGCAAGTTTGAGAGAGTGTGCACTACAGTGTACATAAAGAGCAAGAGGACATTCTTGACGAACATAAGCTTGGGCACCGTGCAAATACCCACTCATAGCTGCAGCCCCATCGTAAACTTGACCAACCACATGAGAACATTCAATCCATGCTTTTTCAGAGCTGTAATAATAAGATTTGCGAGACCGGATCTTGAAACATCGACCGTTGGAATGTACTCAAGAAACATCTCTTTAAGTATATGGTCTTTATTATCTGTAAAATCAATATATCGAAGACATAACGAGACTTGTTCTATACGTGTGATGTCGGTGGTTTCGTCAGCTAGAATCGCAAATAGTTTGACTTTCTTTACTTCTTCAATTATTTTATGTTGAATTAATTCACCACAAATGTCAGTTATTTCGTTTTGGATCTGAGGGCTTGTGTACAGGGCATTCTTCTGTGAAGTAGTCAAATGTTCAGCCAGATCTTTATCTCCAGACTCAGCCGCAAACCGCAACAGAGCTCTAATATTACCATCATTCTGTAGTGGTTGTTCAGGTTCTGGTGATTCTGATGTAATTTGTATGCGCCCCGAATCTATTTTACCTCTCAAGGAGATGCTTTGTTTGCCGCAAAAATTTATTGGTTTTATGATAGGGATTAGTTTCTTTCGATTCTCCTCTTGTTGTCTCTTTCTTTCAGAAGACAGTTGTTCAGTGACCGAAAAAAGCCTGCGAAGACATTACTTTTAGAAAGTTATCTGCCAGCTCTGAATTTCGCTTGTGGTATCCCGATTTCGCATGAGCTTCAAATTTTTCTAGGGCATTTTTCCACTTACAAAAAGGTTTGGTTACCAAAAGGTTTGGAACCCCCAAAACCCCCCCTTGGCTATGCCCGTGCGCAAGTCACTGCTTATCTAGAGAGGAGTAAAATTTATATAGTTATATTCTATTACAGTTATATTCTATATTGTAAAGTACAGGCCTTGGATTGAAAGTTCTCGTTTTACAGTCATCAATGATCATTATGCTTCCTATGGCTTTTTAACTTAAACACTCCGACAGATAAAATTAATAGTTGGTTACCGAGGTTGAGGCAACATACTTTTGAGCTACAGCATAGAAAAGGTTCGTTACACTTGGCTCCTGATGCTTTAGTTCAGTACCACATCCTGAGACAGATAATAGCTTTCAGTAGATTTTCCGAGTGCATGTTCTCATTTTCCATCCATTTCGTTCGACACAAGTTCCCTTGACCCCCGCTATATTGCGCTCTGTGGAAAGGTTCTAAACAGTTCGGAAAAAATTCCTCAGTGTTGAGGTGAGAACAACTACGTTCAGAAATATATTTCTTGCATGCTGGACCATACCTTTAATATCTGAGAGTAGAAAACTTTAGTCCCTAAACGAAGCGAAGATTATCGGGTCTTGCCATATTCATCCCACTAGTAACCATTTTAATTTTACAAAAAACCTTGTTCCGTGTATAAGAGATGTATTATTGATCTAAAATGAGATCAGATATTCTGAGATTTGCAAAAAAGTATTTTGTGTGCGGCGCACAAAAATACTCAAATTTACCTAAGATTGGTATTATGGGTAAGGAAAAGGTAGTTGCCTGGCCGGGTTAGATTATTTCGTTGGATTTTATTGGTCGTTTTGCTAGTCCCAAAAAGGGTTACAAGTAGTTATTGGTAGCCGCAGAGTATTTTTCAAAGTACACGTTCATTGTTCCGCTGAGAAATGCTAAATGTCCAGCTGTTAGCTGTTGCGGACCATATAGAGAACCACATATTCCTTTCTGTGAGAGTCCTACAAATCCTAATTTGTGATAACGCTCGATAATTTCAAGAGTAAAGTATAAAGGAAGTTTGTAACAGCTATAGAGTTAACAATGGTTTACCCTGTTTTATTCTCTTCAGTGTAACTTGTGGAACTCAATAATAAAACTAAAAAGTGGGTGATCGGGTTTGACATCCTAACAAAAAGTTGTGTTTCAGATAATTTTGTGTCGAAACTTAGCCCCAAACACATACTTCGCATTGCTTTCAGAAAGTTATCATCTTTACTTTATGAACTAAAAAACATGGATGGATCACGTACAGGGTAATGGCATGTAAAAGATTACCCCTTGGTGGATCTTCCGTTGTTTCGGGAGATGACTGTAGTTCGACTAAGTGACGTTTTCGATTTTTGTTCCTTTCAGGCTGGCGGTTTTTGTGTATAATTTATTTGCTCAGCTTTTTCTTTTTTGATAATATTATTTTCTTTTTCCTTTTTGCTATTTCTTCCGCAATTGTTCGATAGCGATAAGTTTACATTACGCTGGCGATTTGGAGTACGTATTGTTTTAACTTTGAGGAGAGATTTACCTTATCTATTTCCTGGGTCTTAATTTTACCTAGATTTGCTAGATCAGTAAATCTAGAGTTAGCTAACTAAAGTTCTGCTTTACGTATTCTTTTGCCGACACGTGGCGGTGCTGTCTGTCTTTGGCTTTGCAGTGCTCGAGTGGCGTTTGAACTCCTTAGCCAGATTATGTAGATTTACTTGAGAAGTAAATCATGAGTTTGTACCTACAAGTTTTTTGCTTTAGTTTTACGTTACGTTCCGGGTTGGTGTGATTCGTCACGGTAACGTTTTCTTTTGTCGACACTTGACAGACACTCCGCTTTTGGTTCCACTGAGCCCGAGCTAATTTGATTCAATTTGATTCAATTTGATTCAATTTGATTCAATTTGATTCAATTTGATTCAATTTGATTCAATTTGATTCAATTTGATTCAATTTGATTCAATTTGATTCAATTTGATTCAATTTGATTCAATTTGATTAAATTTGATTCAATTTGATTCAATTTGATTCAATTTGATTCAATTTGATTCAATTTGATTCAATTTGATTCAATTTGATTCAATTTGATTCAATTTGATTCAATTTGATTCAATTTGATTCAATTTGATTCAATTTGTTTCAATTTGATTCAATTTCATTCAATTTGATTCTATTTGATTCAGTTTGGTTCTATTTGTTTCAATTTGATTCAATTTGATTTAGTTTAAGTTAAGTTGTTTTAGAATAATCTAACTGAGTCAAATTGGTTATCAAACAATCTGGTCAGAGTGAGATAATCCGAAGCTTACAACGCACTCGGAACGGCAAATTATTGATCGCAACTGAAAAGGACAAAGATGCAGTCTCCAAACTCAAAGGTGCTATCCTGGCAAGCAAAAGTAAAACTAGTGTACGAATCAAGGGTGAACAGAAAATACAAATGTGGTCCATATAAGGGGTATGGATGCTACCACGACAAAGGATGAAGTACAAGAGGCGCTAATAAAACGACTAAAAACAGAGAATGGTATAAAAATTGTAGAACTAAGACTAAATGTAGCCAACACATAAGCTATCGCGATCACTATGGATGAGTCAGATGCCTATGAATTAGCCTCCGAAAAGAGGATAGCTTAAATGTGAGCTAGCTAGGTTAAATGTGATCTAGACTTGGGGGTCATTCTTAGAAGATGAAAGAAATGCTGGGGTGCGAATCACCAGATATCGAAATGTCAAGGCCCCTAGAGATCGGAAATCTGTTACAATTGTAGTAAAGATGATCACAGTATCAAAGAGTGCAAAAGAGATTCCTATTGTTTGATTTGTGACCGTCAAGGACATGGAGTAACGAGTGGAAGCTGTCAAGTATTTAAAAAGATCCTAAAGGGAGCGAGGAGAAAATCGAAGCTGAAACCAGAACTGGACTATTAAACGATAATGAATAGTACAACAAAACGGAATAGAGATAAGGAACCTCTAAAGATGATACCTGTAAACCTCAACAGGAGGTCGGCAGTGTATCACCTGTTACTACAAATGGTGGATCAGAAGATTGGATTGGTCCTGGGTCAGGAGCCCAGTAAATCGGCTGTGAGTAACAACGTCTATGGCTATAACTGTCATAGTTTTATGCGAACAAATTAAAAGTGAAGGTAAAATTGATAGAATTTTAAAGGGTGACGGTTATGTGTGTGCTGTATTGTCATAAGTCCTGTTATCTCGTGCTATGTATTCCCTAGTAGACCCATAGGCATTCTGAGCAACATCTTGCATGACATTGATATATGTATAAGAAAAGAGAAACTTGAAGCAGTAATAGCTGGGGACTATAATGTTAAGTCGAGTATTTTCGGCTCTGCGATCATCAACAATAGGGGAAGGGTGATGGAGGACTGGATAGAGTGCAATGACTTAGTGGTAACAGACGAGGGCACAACCCCAACATTTATGAGTCAGAATGGGAGTTCACTCATTGATGTAATGATCGCCATACCTGGAATTAGCCGTATATAACTAAATCGCGTTTGTAATTACTTTGGAATGAAGAAAAACTCAATGAACGGCAGTGTGAAGATGGAAAGTCACCCAGAGTGGCCTCGCAAGAATAAAAGAATTCTACTTTGACAGTACTTTGCGGATAAAATTGAAATCTCCTGAAGAACTGCATAAGTCACTTAAAAAAATCTATAATCGGTTTCAATAACAATAGTGATCTCAGGACACAGGTATACTCGTGGACACAGGAGATAGCCGAGTTAAGAAAGGCTTGTATGTTATTGAGAAAGAAAATCATTAGATTAAATAAACGAAAAGATAACTAACATGGGACGGCATGAAATTAATATAAGAGCAAGAGGAAGGATCTACAAAATGTAATCAAAAAATTAAAAAGAAGATCCTGAATAGCACTATGCCGCGAACTTGACGAGAAGATTTGGGACAATGCATATAAGATCGCTACTAAGAGGCTGTAGAATCAGAGGAAGAAAAGCATGAAAGCACGAAAGCTTGATCTGCAGTGCGATCCAGAAACTCTTCTCCTACTGTGAGAAAACTGTATGGCCAAATATGGAGATAAGGGAGATAGAGGAGTTTAACAAGGCCATAGATTCGATAAAGGCAGGTAAATCGCCAGGTCCAGACGGGATCCCCGGAGAAGTTTTGAAGATTGTAGCCAAGTACAACATCCATATGGTTACGGACATTATGAATTGCTTGAAGCATGGGCAGTTTCTAAAGTCATGGAAAGTGGGAAAACTGTACTAGCAGAAAAACCAAATAAACAACTATAGACCCTCTCCTCATACCATCCAATATGATTCATAAATTATTTCGCAAAGTTGCTGGAGGCATTACTGAAAATTAGATTGGAGCAAGAACTGAAGTTTGGATTCCGTCGAGGGAAATCTAAGGTGGATGCACTAAATGTCATCGTAAAATTAGTTAACAGAACCAATTCTAGAAGCTACAAAAACCAAGACTATACGGTTCTGTTGAACGTAGATATTAAAAATACGTTCAACTCGGCTACCTAGAAATGGGTGGTGGAGCAGTTGCGAAGAATCAAGATTAGTGAATATCTTGCTGGAATGATCTAAGCCTACTTTACAAATAAAAATAATTGTGGATAACAGCAGATCCTACAGGATGATATGTGGCGTGCCGTAGGGTTCGATCCTGGACCCAACTATGAGGCACGTACACTAAGATCAAATATTGAGGACAGTTTTGAGTGAAGGAAGTATGACTATGCGGATGACTTAGCTATTTTGATTGCAGGCCAAACCGGAACAATGCCGGAGACCAGAATAGATTAATATCGTAATCGATATCATAAGGAACAGGATAGAAGACATGCAAACAACGGTTGTCTCAGCATCGCACGAAACTAATTATATTAACAAGACTGCGCAATATAAATAGCATCAAAATAAGGCTGAAAACTTGACTCTGGACTAGACAGAGGCCTACGAATAATTTCACACGTGCAGTAAACCAAGAGCAACGAAAATTATAACGAGTCTATGTCGAATAATTCCCGTCATTAAAAGAATCCTCGGATACAACTAGTTTAAAAACATATTAAACGGATTAATTAGACGAATGGTTCCAACAATAGTTTCATCTTATCGCACGGTTTCCGTTTAGGCAGTTATGGTACTAGCGTGTATCCCTCCCATAGACTAACTGTCACAAGACAACAATCACAGGGCATGGTGTCTTCGGGACTTACCTATATAGATTGGGTAAAAGAGCCTCTCAGGTATATAGGCATTGTTATAAAAGACAATATACCACAAAGCACACTCGGGGGAAATTCTCAAGCGATATGCGGCACGGAATTAAATGTCGAAAATATAGGACCTTTATTTATTGAGTGGAAGGCTGGAAGGATCGGAGATAATGAATATGCTGCATAACATAATGAGACTAAAGTTTATAAAGGAGCTTGGCGGTGAAAGAGAGAACCCTCTTGTAGGATAGTGGTGGTAATAAGTACAGATGCCTACGTTAATCTTGACGTAATGTTTTCGCGGTTTTGAGATGTTGCCGGTGTAATAACAGGGTGTTTTTTTGTGGGTATGCCACACTTCCATATAAAAAATGGTTTGGGATAATCTAATTTTAATTCTTTTGTTAGTTAGAGAAGAGCTCTTATATGATAACAACGTCTGTTAAAATCAAACCTGTCTCTTTACATGCCTAGTTTAGTGGGTAGTCGTGAACACCACCACTAGACTCCTTTTTTGTGTTAAAACTGTTTAATTTTTATATTTTGTTCTGTATGTTGTTCTCTGAAATCGTGCTTGTGTTAAATATCTAGAATTGTTATTGAGTCTTTTTGACAGAAATAAACCTTTTCCCAGTTTTAGGGTTTATTTTTATCTTTAGTAATTCTGAAGATCTGGATGGCACCAAATTAACGTGCCTGAGCAACCCATTCATGATCTACGACCCAAAAGCCTGCAGCGAACGGCTTTCAATGGTATTACAAATTTTAAATGCAAAGGAAATTTACCTATAAATATTAGATCGTTTAGATAAATAGTGAGCCAATAATGTGAAACTATATCATTCTTCCATATAATTGACTTAATTATACAGAGGTTCTGATCAAATGCCGAATTTTTGTCATATCTACATTTCAAAAAGCATTTTCGGGAATTGTACAAAATGATTAATTATATATCGTGTTCTATCTATTTCTTTAAACCTCAATCCATTAAATTACTTTCTGTAGTCTTGTAGATGTAGTCTAAAGCAAGATAGATTTATTGTAGATTGATAAGTATTATGAAAAATGACGAAAAATCAAGAATTAGATAATATGTAATATTATGAGAAATGTGTGTCATGAAATGTACATCGGCCTATAACGAGCAAATGGTGACCAAACATTTTTGGATATACGGCTAATACCTTGATTTGAAGTCGTGAAAAAAGTTATAGTACGTTTAATTCATTCTATTTTAAAGCTATAACATAAACATCTCTATCTTTTGTACAAAGCATATAAGGTTTTCAGTAAAACAATTAAGTATAATTTTAAATTGATTGTAGAAAAAATATAAATTTATATGTTTTATTTATGTTTTGCTTGTGTTTGTATTACTATATTGAATATACGTAGCCCAATTTAAGCTTATACAGTCGAGTTGATGATTCTCCCAATTTTACATTTATAATACAGCTAAATTATATACTGCTCCGCGACGATTAGATAAGCCTGAAGTTTACTGTTTGCAACTGAAATATGTACAAAATACCCTGCTTTACAAACAATCAAATGTTATTAGGATTTTAAAAATGTCATTAGGAAATGGTCATTATACATCGAGTGGCGTCCTGGAAAATATTCCTGTTATTTTGATTATTTAATCGTAACCAAAATCTAATGTTTTCTTGATCAAAAATACTTACCTTAAGAGTCACTAGCAAGCAAAACATCTATATGTCAATTAAACTCAAAGAGATTTAGTACTAATCACCAAATCTCTTACTAACCAACCAATCAAGATTGAATTATCTGATGATGCTAACCATGGTTGGGGAACGTTTGTCGAGCAATTAAAAATAGGTATTTAGTGTTTAGGTTTAAGACTTCCATAGCCGAACTGATTTATACCTATATAGCACTTGCTGGACTATCGAAGCACAAGGACGTATCTCTGGCAGTTCTGTGTGTTCGAATTTTCGGCAAATGTTAACAAGTGTGAACGAACCGAGAAGTGTAAAGTGATTAGGCCGGCTGGCTTATGCTACATAGATCATCGCAGTGTTCGTGTTGATAATCATCACCGAATAAATAAATAAACGATTCGATATGAATTCTTTCCAACAGCCCGTGAAACCAGGGAAAATTATACTGGCCCAAAAAGCAACGAGAGAAAATCTAAAAGGTACACTAGAAAATATACAACCACAAATAGTAGCTTTGCTGAGTAAAATATGTGCCCAGCTAGAAATGAAAATAACCTAACTGACTCGGCAAAATACAAGACAGATGAAGAAGAGTTAACTAAAGAAGTCGGTTGGGTAAGAGCTATTAATCGAAAAAAATAGAAAGAGTAAAATGAGAAAGGCAGCATCGTCATCAGGTTTTTCTCCAGAGAATCAGTCAAACAGCAAACAAGCACAACAACCAAAAAAAACAAACAAAAAAAAAGGAAAAGAAAGACCCAAAACCTTCACCAACAGTTGTAAGTAATATAACTAATTACTACATAATATATACCACCCTAAATGCCAAAAGGATCATATTTAAGGCGACAGCCTTGAATGAAGATTAAATTAAAATCCATATTGAAGAGAGACAAGGCTTCAAAGAAACAGCAGAAAGTCTTAATGAACAAAATTATCAACGGCATTCATATAAAGACAAACAGATCAGATAAAGAGTTTCGACAAGAGAAGGAAAATATGCAGTCATAAGAAAAAACACTAAGTTTAGTTATGTTATGTTTTGGCCATAGAATAGACATTGCAAACATCTATGAAATTAAAATCATAGTAGGCATTAATATCAAGATTGGACCTATAAGAAAGACACGTTTAATACCGTAATGCAAACGATGGCAGCTGTGTGTATATACACAAAAGTTCTGCAGTCATGAACTAAGATGTGTGAAATGCGCAGGTAAACATTAAGCCAAAGAATGCAGAAAAACCAATGAAGCAAAGCAGAAATGTACTAATTGTGGTGAACAACACCCAGCCAACTATAGAAGATGCCTGGCAGCAAAAATGTCCCAACAAAGAAAAAATAAAATAGATAGAAATCTATCTAAAATTTAACCAAAAGTTAGTGCAGAAAAATAAAACATGCACAAAGCGTCGGCAAGGTCGAAGAGCCAACTACTTCGCAAACTTCACGTTCCACTAATGAACTCTTACTAATGCTTATGGAAAGACTGGTCAAACAAGAAAAATTGCTCAACTCAATTTCTGAAAGAGCACATAATCTAGAAGACAGCAACAGATCAATCAACGTCAAGAAAAGAAAATGATAGACAAAAGCTACATAGAACGCTAACTGGATTAGTCAAAAACAAGCAGAACTGCATATATTTTTTGAAATATACAAAATAGTTATGACTCATTTCTGAGACTCATCTGAACAACATTATAGTAAATTTGTAGGTATTTGTTTGTAGGTTGTATTGCATTTGTTTGTATCATCATAATATCCACCCATTAAATGCTGCTGGAGGATGCAAAAAAACACTTTGGGGTCAAGATTGACAACAACCGAAAGAAAGCAGGTGCATAAAGCAGCCACTGAACTTGGACATACCTACCAATCAACGAGAAAGCCCACATACTGGTCCACCAATTTCAAAAAGATTCCAGACTTACTGTAATTTAAAATTTTGATTTAGATTCAGACTACTCACAAATTATAATAACATTGAGCGAATGAACATTGATATAATTGGGGGGAATAACATTGATTGAACTAATTGGGAGGAATTTCGGAGAATTTGTCCAATCACATCAAACTAAATCTCCTTTAATTATCATATATGTATCCCTTTAAATCGTGGAGCAATTAAAACAAGAAGCAGAGCAATTTGTAGATGATGTTCGGTAGGCTGCTTGGAAAAAATCTCTGAATTCAAAGGGATATCGGATGGAAGCACCAACCTCTCAGAAATAATAATATTAGTAGCCCAAAAGAGAAAATTACGAAAAGGATGACAACAAACAAGAGCACCAGAAGATAAAAATAAATGAAATAATACTACCCAAAAGTTAAGTAGAGAAATCACTAAGTACAAAAAATAACCTATAGGGGGAGTTCTCCTAACGTCGGACGGCACCTAGCGCCGAACATAGCAACTATCTGGAGAAGCAGTCATTCGCTGCGTTTGGTGGAAAAACACGGCATCGTATAAAATCCAAATGAATGTTATTGGTAAGTTCTCGAGTTAAATATTTATGTTAAATATCAAAGGGTGCTATGGTAATTGTTTATCAAATTCCATACCATTCCTAATTTTTATTCTACTAGCAATATTTATAAAATATGCAGAGGAATTTGAGAATCGACTGTCCCCTAGTGTCGGACAGTGAACTTGTCGGTTTTCCCGTGTTTATATTTATTCCTAATTGTTTTATTTCGTTTCCAGAGAGTAAATGATCGAACAGCTAACCATGGAAGAAAGCAACAAAAAGGACAGTTACAAAAAGAAAGGAAATTGAAACCAGGAAAATAAAAAAAAATGCAATTGATTTAGTTATGTAGATACACAGGAGTTTCGGTGAAATATAAATTCCTAAATGCACGTTACGTGACAAAACAGCTGATATAAGTAGTGAAAAAGAAACGACACTAAAACCAAGATCGGTAGGTTCGCTAAAACATGTTTGCCTGAGTAGTAAAAACTTTAGTCCAACCCGTTTACTCCCCCGCGCGTTGCATAATAAAACAGCTAATATGAGCAGTGAAAAAGAAACAACACTGAAACCACGATCGGTAGGTTCGTTAAAACATTTTCGCCTAAGTACGAAGAACTTTTAAAAAATGAGTTTTTGAAGTTGTTTTATAATTTGGCATTAGCTCTGAAGATACCACATTGCTTCAGTTGTGAGAAAGTCCCTGCAGGTAAGCATTTCTATTACGATTTCATGGGCCGACCTCCTGAGCTATCACTAGGAACACCAGAGTCTAGAAGTATGATTCGAGCTGAGGGAGTTAACAAACCACAAGTGGACCTGTTTTATCAAAATCTTAAAAGTCTAGTCATTCCGTTAACAAACCATCTACTAGCTCGGTCCTCAAGCCATCCACTAGTTCCATATTAGAGCCAAATGCTCAGGCCAGCCTTGAATCATCCACACTCCATTTAGATTTAGAAGTTGCCTCTATTTCCGAGTCTCTAAGTGACTCTGTTCTTGAGATAGTTACAAACCCAATTTGTGAGTTACCTTCTAGTTGTATTACAGAACCATCAAACAATTCAATCCCTAACCTACCTAGTAGCACCATCATATAGCCCTATCAATAAGAGCTCCACTCCCAAGCCATCCATCAGCTTTCCCGGATCATCTTGAAGGTTTGTTTCATATGTTGTCAAAATTCTCCGAAAGTTATCCCCGTTACTAAACGCTAATAAAAGATTATAGATAAAACTTCTATAGAAGAGAAAGCAAAAGAAAAAAAAAACTAAGAAAGCAAAGAAAAAGTTGGCAATAAATTTAAAGAAACTGTAGAGGAGAATAAAATAAAAGCTAAGAGTCGAAATAAGTTCTGTGCCACGAAGTCTGAGAAAAATAGCCGAAAAAAATCAAATCAAATCAAATCAAAACTAGTTCTGTAGTCTATTTAGAGGACTATGATCAAGATTGGATCCAGTGCTTCAGTTATAAAGAGTGGGCTCACGAAGTTTGTGCTGATATTCCAGAAATATTCAGACAATTATATTTGCGATTATTGCATGTCATTTTAGATTTGTCCAGTATTTTATATATTACACATATGAACCAATAACAATCAATAGTACAAACATCCCAATTAATAAAACAGCAAGGTATCTTAGAGTGAACTTGCAATCCAATCAGAACAACCGTACTGAGTGGACGTGTTTTTAGAGCTCCGATTGGCTTAGCTAACATACGACTTAACTTGCTGTGTGGCGGGATTCATCAACAACATCTCATCAGTCTTTGACTAGTATTCGAGGAGTGCAGACGTGTTCTTCGAGTGTTTCAGAGAGAAGCGATCCTGGTGGTGAAAATTGGAAGTTGGTCCTACGGATCGACGTCCGACCGAGCAGCTAGCAGCAGAAAGCGACCGGCGTGTTTGGTACCGCCCATTTTTGTGGGAGGTGCTAACCGCAAACCTCGTCGTCGGTGGGTGAGACCGACGGCGAATCGCGATCGGTTTTTGAAACTTTTTCGGCTCGAGATAGCGGTACAGACTAGTCGTTTTGACTTAGTCGACCGGCTAAAATTTTGAAAAATTTCCGATCAAAACTTATCGCGGTTTTTCAACGCGGAAAGTGGGCAGTTCCGTTTTTTCGGAACTGCCGGTCGGCGATCGACACTTTTTCAGTGGCGTGAATCAAGTGAAAGTTTGTGCGAAGTGTTTTCCTATCAGGACGATGGGAAAACAGGAAAAGAAGACCTCTGAGGCGCAGGAGGCGCATACAAAACGGCAGAAAGTCAGATGGTTAGAAAACCAACTGACGGAGAGAGACGCGCTGTTGGATAAGCAGCGCGCACAGATAGACGACCTTCAGGGAAGAATCAAGGCCCTGGAGGAGTTGGTGAAAAAATTCACCGACGGGGAGGAAGTAAAAGCTCCCAAGAAGACGTTAGCGGAGGCAGTTGCCGGTACGTCCGGCACTTCAAGTGCCCCAAATGCCAAGACGGCAAAAAAGAGACCTATACGGTCTTCTGACGAGGACACGTCGGACAATGATTTTCCGACGTTAGAAGAAGCCGGTAAGATCAGAAAGCAACCGGCAAAGAAGACGAAAACTGTGCCTGAAAGGCCAGTCCAGCAAGAAAACGAGAAAAAGGCCCTACCACCTGTCACCATTGTGTGTCAGGACTGGTCAGGGTTCTCCAAGTGCCTTGGTGAAAAGAGGATAAATTACACCAAGGCAAAGATGACTAGAGAGGGCATAAGAGTGACCCCACAATCTGCAGCAGATCACAGGGCTATGGTGAAGCTCTGTGATCAGAAGAAGGTGAGCTTCTTCACGTACAAGCTGCACGAAGATAAGAAGCACCAGGTGGTGCTGAAAGGAGTGCCTGAAAGCACTCCTATCGCAGAGATAAAAGAAACCTTGGTGAATCAGGGTTTCGACGATGTAGAGGTCGCAAGATTGCGATCTAGAAAAGCGGGCACCAAAGGCCGTGAGCTCCCCATGGTCTTGGTGAAAAGTAAAAGTGACAAGGTCTTCTCGATCAAATACCTAGATAGGTTGGTCGTGAAGACGGAGAAAAAAGCAAAGAACGACAGACCGGTACAGTGTTACCGGTGTCAGCGCTTTGGACACGTGCAGGGTAACTGCGGTTACCCGGTACGCTGCGTGAGTTGCGGAGAGGAGCACAGGAGCTCCGAATGCAAACGGTCAAAGGAAGAGGACGCGACATGTGTTAATTGCGGAGGCAAACACCCCGCATCCTACATGGGTTGCAAGTCTGCCCCCACCAAAGGTGGGAAGAGCAAGAATAGGCAAGAGCCTACGCCAGTGAGAAATGACAAAAGTAAGAAACCGGATATGGAGGAAATCATCCGCCTCGCGGTCGAGCAGTCAGTCCGCGCAATCTTGAATGCACAGAATGCCAAGTAAAGGACGAAAACCCTTCACGCTGAAGATAGGATCCTGGAATGTGAACGGGATCAGAGGAAAGAAGATGGAAGTAGAACAACTTCTAGAGGAATATGAACCGGACATTCTTGCACTGCAGGAAACAAGGTGTCCGTCCGGGTACAGGATTAATTTCCTGAACTATCGGACATACAGATTCGACAGACCGAATCCAGCTGGTGGTGGCGTAGCCATCCTGGTTAAACGAAGTCTGGAATCTGAGCCACTCAGAGATAACGATGGCGAAATTGAAGCTATTGGAATTAAGGTAGAGATGGCACAAGCACCCATTGAGGTGCAGTCCGTCTACCATCCTGGCAGGCCTGAACAGCTGCTAAGAGAAGACATTGAGGAACTCCTGCAGGGAAATGCAGGAAAAGTACTCATTGGAGATTACAACTGTAAGTCACCAGGCTGGCATAGCAGGATGTATAACTCCAATGGAAGGAAACTGGAGAGCTACGTGGAGGCTATGGGTGCAATCGTCATTGCCCCTGAAGAGCCCACGTATCAGCCATTAAATGGACTACCAGATGTACTGGACATCGCGGTCATCAAGGATATCCCCGTGGATATCGACATTGAGACCGTATACGACGGGACCTCCGACCATAACCCAATTTTTCTAAAGTTGGGTTCTGGTGACGGACAAAGGGATTTAAAGGTGAGGAGGTGGATGAACTGGGACTTGTTCCCGGAGAAACTCCACTCCAAAATCCAAATCCCGAAGATTAGTACAACGGAAGAGTTGGAAAAAGAAGTGGAGATTCTGGAAAAGGCCATCGTCAGTGCAGCTGAAGAATGCACGACGAGGACGGAAGAAAGGCCAACGCAGCATCCCTACGGACCTGTTCCTCAGTTTATTCGGAGGATGATCAGAAGGCGTAGGGCGCTGAAGAGAAGATATCGTGCCCATAGGACGGTGGACCTAGCCAGGGAGTTGACTAGGTCCACAAATGTCCTGAGAGAGGCACTGAAGAATCTCAATGAAAAGAGGTGGGCTGACCGCTTGACCGAGTTAGGAAACACGGATGGCACACTATGGGGAGTCTACAGGGCGCTCAAGAGAGATCCGGATGTAAAGACGATACACGGAAGAAATGGATTGGTCTACACGGATGCAGAAAAATCTGAAGCCATGGCGGACGCGCTAGAAAGAGAGTGTGTTATCAACTCTCACGACGACGATGACGAAAACCTCGAGAGGTTAGTCAAGAAAACGGTAAAGAACTTCCGCGAGAGGATTGGGCCCAGGCCGCCTCCGGAGTTTGCAACTCCGAAGGAGGTCAAGGGTATAATCCAGAAGATACGGCTCAAGAAAGCTCCAGGGTGCGATGGGGTAACCAATCGCATGCTGAAAAAGCTGCCGAGAAAAGGAATTGCCGCCATCACCGCCATTGCAAACGCAGTCATCAGACTGCGGTATTTCCCGGATAGATGGAAATACGCAGTGGTGAGAATGATACCGAAGCCAGGGAAGGACAAAAAGTTCCCACAAAATTACCGACCGATTAGCTTATTGCCAGCAATAAGCAAGGTCGTGGAGCGAGTGGTTCTAAAGAGATTTGCGAAGGTGCTCGAAGATAATAGCATCCTTCCACCCGAACAATTCGGGTTCAGAAAAAACCACTCGTCAGAAGAACAACTGTTATGTGTCACTGAATATATAACAGAAACCCTGGACAGAAGACAAGGCGCGGCCATCGTCCTACTCGATGTTGAAAGAGCTTTCGACAGGGTATGGCACGATGGTCTGATACATAAGATGATCGAACTGGGTTTCCCAGAATGGATCACCGAGCTGATTGACTCATACCTAAGAGAACGAAGTTTCTCTGTGAAAATGGGTGCAGTCAAATCGGCCAGAAGATGGGTGGAGGCAGGAGTACCGCAAGGAGCGGTGCTAGCGCCCCACCTCTACAATGTATACACCAGTGATATTCCGCGGAGGAACAACACTAGGATAGCCCTGTATGCAGACGACACGGCCATTATGGCAAGACACAAACGACCGGACCGCGCCGTCGGATTCGTCCAGGAACACCTGGACGATCTGATGGAGTGGTTGATAGCCTGGAAGATCAAGGTGAATATCGCCAAGACACAGGCTATACACGTCTCGCAGAGAAAGAGCAGACCCGGTCATCAACTGGAAATAGAAGGCGAAAGAGTGGCATGGAAGGATACTGTAAAGTATCTAGGTGTCACCTTCGACAAGACGATGTCATGGAGGCAACATGCGAAGAACGCACGGTGTAAAGCCGTGTCTGTTGTGAAGATAGCTTACCCGCTAATTTGCAGAACAAGCAAATTAGACGTGAAGCTAAAGATCCTAATGATCAGATCATTAGTGAGAAGCGTTATGATGTATGGATCGATCGCGTGGGGCTACGCGGCAAAATCCTACATCAAGCAATTGGAAAATTACGAGAACAAGCTAGTGAGACTAGCTCTCGATGCCCCTTGGTACATCTCCAATGTACAGATACACAGAGAGATGATGTGGACTCCCTTTAGGCAGTGCATGCAAGAAAAGGCAGAGAAAGCCTTTCTGAAGATACGGGACCACCCAAATCAAGAACTGCGAAGGTTAACGGACTATCGTCCGGAAGACATCGCAGCTTTGGGTGGTCGACGGCGCAGAAGACCGAAACTCCAACTCTTGGAGGATTAGGTTGACTGTTGCCCAACGCGGGATGGGACTATGTCCCCGTTTGGGAAAAAAGGAAAGAAATTGGCGATGTGCAGTGAAGTGAAGTTTTTCTCATTTTCAGGTAAAAAGGTAAGAGATATACATTTGGCCGAAACACCATCAGTGTGATCGGAAAATAAATACTTAAGATTACACCCCCCTCTGGTACTTGTCCCCCAGAGGGGTGTGGTGCGAAGCGCTTGGCCCACCCCGTCGGCGGCCAAGCAGCGGAAACACCAATGGAAGAGAAGATAACGGTTTTGTGAGTAGCTTTCGACTACGGAAACCTTATCCCATCTACCAAATAGTGCAGATACGGGATTATTTTAGAAAATAATCTCGGGTGGATGGAGGGCGCGAAACGCGAAACGATTCATCAACGTCTATTCCAGAATTATTATTCTGTTTTTCTCAAAACAGATTAATATTCTTCAGTTCTCTCACGATTAACGCATTCAGTTGCGTTCGAGTGAAGTTGGTTTGGTTGCCCGATCTGTAAATTAAAGAAGATACCTCGACGATCCTGGCCAGTGAGTAATAGGATTAGTTGTTGGGCATAATTAAGTATATTTTGAACATTTAGGTTCTATTTTAAACATTTTTCAGTGTTTATTTAGTTATTTAAAGTGTTTATAGTAATAATTTTGGCATTGTCGGCATAAATTACTTCACAGGCGTCGGGCCCGATGAGATCATCACCGGCTTGCGGACAGAGCTTGAACAATCGAGAGGGAATAATCATGGTCTTAGTGAGACCATTATCGAATTGAAAGAGCTAATTAAGGGATTAAAGAACCAGATAGCGTTGCTGGCGTCTAAAATCGACTCGATGGAAAAGGAGACCGGCCGCACCAACGGGCAGGTCGATATTAAAATTAATCCCTCTCAAAACAGCTCAAGAAATCCCTGAACTTCACCAAGAAATGAGTGAAGGAGAAGTTTCAGTCGGTGGAGATACCTCAGACTCCGATTTCGAGACTAATTCCGCCAGAAAAAGGCGACGTAACAAACGCTCCAGGCGTTCCTCCGATGAGGACAAACAGCCGGAGCAGGTGCCAAGGAAGAAGACCGTCGCTGAGGCCGGCCCGAGCGGCAGTGTTCAACACGGCAACAGGTCTTCATACCTGGCATACGGCTAAGAAGAGCCACGTTCACCCGAAATGCATGAGGTGTGCCGCTGATCACGCCTCGAAAGATTGCAAAAAGCCAAGAAGTAAGCCGGCTAAATCCGTAAACTGTGGTGGATCCCACCCAGCCAACGCGAAAACCTGCCCTAAAAGACCCCCGATCAGGAGGGAAGGGTAAGAAAACCCAAGAACAGGTCTCAACCAAACAACACTCAAAATAAGAATAAGGCTCCCGCTGTCGCGCCGGTTGCTCCCCAAACGGCTCCTTCCAGGATGGAAGCTCCTAAAATCCAGCTGCCGAACTTTTCGCTATGATGGAGAAAATGATGCAGCAGATAGCTGCTATGGCCCAGGAGCAGATCAACTCTGCCTTAGCCATGTTCCAAGCCAGCAATGAATAATAAAAATTAATTGAGGGTTATTACGTGGAACTCCAACTCCGCCAACGGAAAAAGCTGGAACTAACTGCGTTTCTAGAAGATCACAGCATCGACGCTGCCCTGATCCAGGAAACTTTCCTCAAGCCGAGTCAACGGTTCAGCGTGAGGAACTTTTGCTGTTATAGGGAGGATCGTCTCGACGGAGCGGGGTGTGGTTTGATGATTACTCAGAGGGCCTTACTTCCTCAGAGGTCATGTCGGTGCAGATGACTCTAGAAGCTAATCTCGTAAACCTATCCTTATGGTATCAGAGAATCTGCAACAACTTTGATTCAGGTGAAGTCGGCAGGATCTTGCCTAACAACACTCTAGTCATCATTGGAGGAGATTACAACGCGCATAATCAATCGTGAGGTTCGAGATGGACAAACAGGAGAGGCACTGACCTGTTATCTATGGCGGATAGATACGGGCTGAACCTCCTTGTCCCGGATGAACCTTCCCATCACAACAGCTTTTTAGACTTTTTCATCGTAAGAAATCTAACGAATCAATGTGCTGTCCAGGTTGTTCACGAACTTACTTCGGACCATTACCCGGTATTACTAACCATAGGTACCAAGGTGGACACTTTCCCACCGAATAAAGTATCTAATATCAGTTGGAGCAAATTCCAGGAGTATTTGCAGACCAGCGGGCCCAACCCGCTCATTAATAGCGTCCAGCAGCTCGAAGATGCGGTCGCAAAATTAAGCAATGATATAATAGAAGCCACCAATGTGGCGACTAAAACCACAACGGATTCTTCTCGGATTACCTTGGACATCCTGTTCGAGGTTAAAGAGAAGATTCGTATCAAAAATAGACATTACAGACGCTATCACCTGACTGGTGACCCTGAGCTCGGGCGACGTGCAAACGAAGCCAAAAGAGAGTCCCAACAGGCTCGCAGAAAGTTTAGGATCGACAGGTGGGACGATTTCCTAGCGTCAATCGACACGGCTGGTAGATCTTTATGGAAAACGGCCAAATCCTTGGTGGGAAAGGTGAGGGCTCCGATTCCCCCCCTGAGTACGGGTGATACTCACGCCGTCACCGGGGCGGAGAAGGCGGAGCTCTTCGCTGTGACCTACCAAAAGCAGATGACCTCTCTTCGGCCTTCAGTCAAAAAGAGGACTTAAATTGAAACGTTCAGGCAAGAAATTCTTTCTTACCAAGGAACTCCCAACCCTGGCTACTTGATCAGCCAAATTGTCTTGCCGAAGATAATACACAATATTATCAGAGGTTGGAAAGCTAGAAAAGTTCCTGGTCGCGACCGTATCTCTCCGATGCAGCTGAAACGACTACCAAATAAGCAAATAGCTCAGTTGACCAACATTGTCAACGCTATTTTCAGACTTCAACACTTTCCATCTATTTGGAAACACGCCCAAATAATTGTAATCCTTAAAAAAGGAACGCAAGCCTTCGACAACGTCTGGCATCTCGGACTTATAGTCAAGATGCTCAGGCTGGGTATTCTAACAGACCTAGTCAAGCTATTGGCAACATTTCTGACTGGACGCACTTTCCAAGTGCTCGTCGATGGTGTTCTCTCATCAGTCCAGCGAATTGAAGCGGGAGTACCGCAAGGTTCCCCTCTTGCCCCAGTAATTTTCAATGTCTACATGATGGACTTTCCAGAAATTTCGCACGTGGAAACTTCTTTCTTATACGGCTTTCTAGACGTCAGCCCACGCGCCCTGGTTGATCACTTCCAGGCTCCAAAGGCAGACGTCGAAAGCCCTCAAATGGCTGGTCTACTGGAGACTAGCAATAAATCGCAGCAAAACCCAGGCATTCTTCTTCACAAGAAGACAGCCGATAATCAGACAGTCTATCCATATCCACGAAATCAAATGGGCCAAGTCGGCGCTCTACCTCGGCCTTGAATATGACAAGGCCCTGACATGGGTGTCGCAAAAAAGCAACCATACTCCGACTGCTTTACCCTCTCGTCAACAGAAGAAGTAAGCTTTCGCTGGACATCTAACTAACACTTTATAAAGCCATGGTCCGATCAGTCCTCACTTACGAATATCAGGCCTGGCTCCCGTTACTCGCAACCTTTTCGATTGCAAGTTTGCAATATTTTCAATCACATGCGCTTCGCACGATAGTCGATGCCCCATGGTTTGTAAGGAATGCGCAAATTCATCGGGAGACTGACGTACCAGAGATTCAGACGTTCCTGTCCAGATTACTGTACAAATTCCTACCGATGGCTTCCTTATCGGACAATCCGCTAATCAGAGCTACGGCAGCTTCCATGCCGGCCGTTGCCCCAGTATGACCATTGTCTTTGGTCATCGCAACGCAACCTAAAGGACGACAATTAAAACTTACCGGATAAACGACATTGTCCCGACATCCGGTAAAATCAGAGAATTCAAGTCAGTTCAGGAAAGAAGTAGTAGTAGTAGAGTGAACTTGGACGTTGAGCCTCGATGGATAGAGCATCCCAAAAATCCCAAATCAGAGGCCAGTAGATTGGCAGCGAACCGAGGAAAAACTCCATGCCCACTTATATAGTGAGGAATTGTAGCTTTTGGAAAACATGCATCAATTGAGAAGACTCAAACGGATTAAACCGTTTGAGCTGATTTAATGTGGAAAGTCACACAGTGATAAAGCAGAGTATAGCGACAGTGTATCAACAAGAAAAAATTAGTTTTTGTTGGAAACTAAGGAGGACCATTAGAGACAACCTAGAAAAAGGATCTAGTTTTAAGAATTGAAAAACAAATTTTAGGTACCCACTAGTAACAATATTATGATAATAAAACAAAACGTATTTAGATAAGCACTAAAAATAAACGCCAAAACTAAATAGAGGAGATGATGTCTTTACATACCAGCAATATCACTCCTCAAAAACAGAGAAAACAACGCAAAAAAAAAACACCAAACAACTCCGATGATCCGAACATTAACCAACGTACTGAGGCACAAAACATCAAAAGACGGAGATCTAACCATCATTTCGAAACTTCCTACTAAGGGAGCAAATACTTGAATATGTTAGTATGTAGTGTTTCGCGGATGAAAGAATACGAGGGTTGCTATTTTTGTATCCGGAATTGTGAACAATTGTGTTGCTAGGCGCCATCTGACATATACATTGTAAAGTTTTACATTGTTACGTATACGTCCTCAGAACGTTTTGTTATACGGACGCTATTTACGTTGTTTAGTGACTTGAAAATTTCATCTCAGTCAAAAAATGGAATTAACTCGTCAGAATTTTCGTGCGATGATTTATTACGACTTTCGACCTAGATTATCTCAACAAAAGTGTATCAATCAACTGTTGATGCACTTTTGTTGAGCCAACAGTCACTTCGACTGTTGGCGATGAAGCAGCATCTAATACCACTGTATATCACTGGTCTAGTGAATTCAATCGTGGCCGTCGTTCGCTCACTGACAAATTTAAAGAAGGTTGTCCAAAATCAGTTTTTGTGCCAAAAAACATCGATACAATGCGCGAACTGAGGAAGCAAGGTCGTCATATGACATACAGTGAGATTGAGCCATCCCTGGGCATTAGTGTAATAATCATACACAAGATTTTATTTGAACATTTAGCTGTGAAAAAGATTTATGCGCGTTGGATTCCGCATAAATTGACAATCGCACAAAGAAGACTCGTGCCGATTGGTGCAAAGATATGCTCAAATAATTCAATCACGATGCATCAAAAGCCGTATATAACATCTACACAGATGACAAATCTTGGATATATGGGTATGAGCCCGAAACTAAACAGCAGTCAAATGTATGGGTCTTTCAAAATGAACCAAACCCAACAAAAGTTGTTCACGCAAAAGGCACTTCGAAACAAATGGTCGCCTGTTTATTTGGGGTAAACACCATTACACAACCATTTGTTTGCCAACAGTCTTTAAAGAAATAACAAAAAACAACCAGCGACGCAGGATCATTTTTCACCTGACATCGCGAGATCTCATACATCATTACAATTGCATGAAGCATGCAGTGCTAGGAATAACCGCTGCCCTTGAAATTTAACAGTACTTACCGTACCGCTGTCTTGTGGTTCTCTGGCTGTCAATGCTAGATGTACATACACGTTACTGAGCGTTCGTACACACACACTTATACTTCACTCGCGTGAAGAAGCTTTGTATTCGGGATATTTGCTAGTCGTCGACAAGTGTAAAAAAATCAATTTTGTGGTGTGTTTGTATATGATGTTGAAACAGTTCCGCTGTGATTTGTTTGTTTCTAACAGCCAATTTACGTCTTCGAGCCGGACTAATATTCTTCTGCTGGTTTATCCCACGTATGCCATGTTGCAAGTCCCCCACGATATGCTGTATACGCCCGGATTTTCTCGAATACTTTGATTTTTGGAACTTCTAATGGTTGATTTTATTATTCTATTTGTATGCGGTGGATTTATTACATCTTCGAAACAGTCGTCCAATGCGGTCTATGACATATTTGATATAAGGCAGAATTGTTACGGACCTATTTTCGTATTTATTTGGCTTCTGTTGTTGGTTAATACCCTTGTATACGTTATAATCTGACTAGCCGTTTTACTTTAGAGCGTCGGTGATAGTTTTAAGCTCTTTTGCTCGGATGGTGTCATCAATCAATCAGAGAATCCGAGAAATCAGGATGTTGACAACCCCTTTTGTGCTATATGGTGATGGGACCTTGCATTCAGATATCTGTTCGAGTGGGTTGCTTTCGGTAAACTGTGTGATGTAAGCGTGCATCTTAGGAATGGGTTATTAGGACATGCAAAAGAGGTGTTCTCCATGAAGGGGTATTGGCAAAATTTGAATTCATTCATCTACATAGTGTCTCTCAAGAGTAATATATTGATTCCAACGCCATCTCAAACATTTTGATGCCCTTTTTGTAGAACGATCAATCTTTGGCTTCGAAATAGGTTTCAATTTCGGCACTTCTTTACAGGTAGTAGTCACTGAGAGCCAGATCCGGAGAACACAGTGGATAGGGAAGCAATTCAATTTTGCCATTGTTGTGAACCACTTGTGACACGGTGCATTATCCTGATGAAAGAGCACTTTTTTCTTCTTCATTTTGGATCGTTTTTGCGCAATTTCTTCCTTCAAACGCACGAATAATGCCATATAATATTCGCTGTTGATGGTTCTTCTTTTGTCAACGTAATGAATGAATAAAACACCTTGCGTATCCCAAAATACGGACGCCACAAACTTACCAGCTGATATTTGCGTTTTTCGTCGCATTGGGCGGCTTTCGCCAGTTGCTGTCCACTCAGCTGACTGCCAATTTGACTGTGGAGTATAGTGATAGATCCATGTTTCTTCCATTGTCACATACTGCATAAAAAATATTTTTTATTGCACTGAAACATCTCCAAACAACACGCTGAGTCGCCGACGCGTTGCTGTTTTTGGTCGACTGTCAGAAAACGTGGTATCTACTTTGAACAGAGCTTCCTCATAAATAAATATTCATGCAAAATAATGAATACACTAAGTTCTGATATCTTTAAAATGTCGGCTATTTCATGTAACTTCAATTTACGATCGGCCAAAACTATTTTGTGGGCTGTTTTCATGTTTTCTGGAATAACTGCCGAATTTGGGCGTTCAGCGTCATTGGTATTTGCGCGGCCGCTTTTAAAATTAACAAACCACTTCTCTGTCATTTGTCTCGATGGAGCAGAGTCCGAATAACACTTATCAAACCATAGCTTTGCTTAAACGATATTTTTTCCCAATAAAAAGCAATGCTTTATTAACACACGAAACTCAAATATTTCCATTGTTTGCAAGATTACAAGATTAGCGTACTAGAACCATTGTAACTTGTGAATTAAACGTCATATTGTCATGAAATTTTGACATGTATCATCGTTCACATTTCAAGGTTAGCACTTCCTAAAAATCATATGCATTTTTCAATAGTGGCGCCCCTATATGTCATCCTACAAACTTATCCTACAACATTAATCAATATTAATGTATAGTTAAAAACAAGGAGGCCAAGGAATCCATTAAACATGAAACACTTCCCTATCATAACCAGTTTAAATTTTGACAATAGTCACAGGTCACACGACGTCAAATTAGGTGAATAATGGATATGGTCAATTATCAAGATATTTATAAAGTGGTACAAAGCAGGCTCCGGCCTTTGGACGAAAAGGCCAGAAAAGCTGTCGAACATAGTTACACATTTTCAATAATAATTTATTTATTTAATATACCGACATTTTAAAGTCTCTTATATTATCGAAGATTTATAGTGACATTTTCTAATAGGATATTTAATTGGACAAACATATATTTGGTTTTGTTTAATAAAATGAATATTTAACATAAAATAGTGTAGCTAACCGAACATACAATTGATAACTGAGTATTACAACGGCAACATGGAATATGTTGCATATCGTTTTACGAAAAAAGTTTACTATGTTAAAGACATTTTGCGACTTGGTGTATATTTTTTAGTTGAATGGTTTATACTTGTAAAATAAAAATGTCGGTTCCTTAGGCGAGGAAGCTAACTCAATTTGGAAGAAATACAGACGTGAATTAAACGGAAATCGTATAACAAAATTGCTTGTGGAAATTGGAAGCATTTTCTTTTTAGTATTGAGTAAAGCGTGATACAGATACAATGTTTTAATTTGGAATGAAACGAGAAACTGGTTTCGCTCTTTTTACGTTACTAAAATACGTTACGTTATTTAAAGTAAGTATGTCTTTTTAAATATAATTTCTTAAAAACAAAATTAGTTCAATGGTTATGTTATGAAGCATATAAAATCTAAAAATAATAACATGCTTAAGAGTACGAAAATGCTAACAGTCAATTATACTTTTAAAGTTTCGCTTCTATTAATTCATGCTAGTTAACGTTTGTATTTTATAGATTTGAAATATTATATGGTAATATTTTTTATTATTAAGTCCTGATTGACCAAATCCAAACAAGCTGCTTCCTGTTTAACACTTTTTACGAAAAGCTAAAACAACAGCTGTTTTTAATTAATTTATATATGAAAGATTTACTATTATCTCGTAGTCTTTCTAGTACATATCCTAAAATGGTTATTATATTTTATGTTTTAATATTAATCGTTAGATGGTATGCTTATCCAAGCAGTGACGTTTTCAAATTAGTACGGATCTACTCGTTTACAATCAACTGTAAGGTCTGTTCTAAAGACAATTTCAAATCGTCTGTAGTTTGCGCAGGCGAATGTATGCGAATGTTTCGGTTATCTGCACAAATTCCGGGCGGTTTGGAACCGTTTCAAATCGTTGCTAGAACAAACCTATTGTTGAAAATTAGCAGCGGTCATTTTGATATTATAATTTTGATACTGATCAAATTTACACTAAGATAAATAATTTAAATTTAAAACATGTGAATCAGAAAACCAAGCAAAATAAATGGGATATAAAATTAACAAATGATCTGTATAAAAATTTAGTGATTTTTTAATGAAAATCACATTATACCATTAGATATGAATAATTATGAGCGTTGACAAATCTATTTTATGCTAAAGAAATTATTTTCGTCAAACGTAAATTAAAAATACTACTTCAAACACTTCAAAAGATTACACATACTTATATACAGTACACACTACTTCAAAAGATTCTCTATAATGATTAACTTCTGTTTTGAATTGAACTGGGGAACTTTATATCAAAGTTTATGTTAGTAGATAATTTAAACATTTTGGTAGTTATTTGATATATGTATCATTTAAACTGGCGTTAAAGTACAAAAGCAACATTGAATATTTCAAAATATTATATATTTACATACTGATTTTGGTAACATATTTTCCAACATTTTGAAATAAAATATATTAAAGTTTGATCTTTCTCTTGGCACCTTCGGTTGGAAACACTAAACTCGAAGAGATTTACTACTAAACACCAAATCAATTTTATAAATTTCTAGACATGTCTTTCGCTAACCATGTTAGCATCATCAGGAGATCATTTAATTTAAATCTAAAGACTAACTTCCTGAGGATTCTAACATGGTTAGCGAAACGGGAATCAAGATGTTTAAAAAAAGTGTTTTGGTAGTTAGTGGTAAATCTCTTTGAATTTATAATGAAATTTAAATGCATATATATATATATATATATATATATATATATATATATATATATATATATATATATATATACATGGTCCATGCCTTCCTCAGGGTATTTCAATAGGACAGTAGTACAACCTCAAACACGGCCCTCATTCCCCGAAATCCAAGGGTTAACTACTTACACTTGCGGGAATATCTGCCCCCAAGCAGAGAGCTAAGAATCACCGGGCCATTAAATGAGGCAGCCATTAAACTTTGGGCATTGCTACTCTTAATATACAGACCATGAAAATGGATGCCCGTCTACAAGATTTCTTAATTGAAATTGACAACATACATTGAGATATCATTGGCTTATGTGAAACATGAAGAAAAGGCACGAGAGCTAATCAAACAGGATTCAACTGGTCATATCCTCTACTCTCGGGGTGCGGAAAATGGACGATGATGTGGAATTAGATTCCTCATCAACTGATAGCTGACAACTGAAAGCAAAGGACAGTGTAGTAAACTTTAAAAGTATATCTGATCGAACAGCCCAATAGGTCATTCAGCTGAATATAAAGTTTAAGCTTCAAATCATCCAATCTTATACACCAACTATAATGTATAGGAATGAGGAAATTGAGAAATATTATGATGATATGGGCCAGCTTCTACATAACGAGAAGTGTAGGTACAAAATACTGATGGGTGACTTTATAATGCTAGAATTAGAAGAGTAAGAGCTGCTGAAAATGTACCTGGCCTATATGGAAGTGGTGAGTGGGACAATAAAGGTGACAGATTGGTTGATTTTGCTGAAGGACAAGAATTTTATCAGCAGAAAATGGACAATGGAAAGTTTACCTGGACTCACAATTAAAATCGATCTTGGAATATGTCCAACGATAAAACAATCATTTGCAATATATTTTGACGACAGTATCTCAACAACTTTAATGTTTTCAATGCAAGGGGATACCGCTCAGGAGGTGGAACGGCGTGATAAATGTAACGGGCAGGCGTTTGGTAGGCTCAACATAGTATTTAACAACAAACTCCCATTTTGCCTAAAAAGCAAAGTCTTTAACCAGTGCGTGTAGCCCGCTATAACATACGGAAGTGAAACCTAGACACTAATATTGCAATCATCTCCCTGCACCCGTGCACATGGATCAGAGAACAAACAAAAGCCTGTAACATCATTGGAAGAGTAGGGGAATAGGGGCAGGCCATATCCTGAGGAGAGCCCAGTATCGCACGAGTTGGAAATATGCTGAAGAAAAGGCCTTCGTCCTGCACTGATGATATCATGATCAGCCAGAAACTGGTCTTGTAGGCGTAAATGTGCACTATAAAAATTGGTTATCGGATGGAAAATGTTGCACCCACCATATGGTTGTGTGTTAGAATTCTGGACATCTTAACACTTTTGCAAAAGTACTATATAGCTTGATAGTTTACGAAAAATATTTCACATCATAATCAAAAAAACAAATCGCTAAATGTATTTCAATCGCATCGTAAAGAGTTTTTCTCTACAAACTGTGCATTATATATTTTGTTTTCAAATTAGATAGAGGCATCCTTTGTATAATTGACGACCCACCAATAATTTTTGTCAGGAAAAGGAAATTAATATATTCTAAAACTTTAAAGCATCATCACCCGCTTTAGTACATATAAATGTATATGCTTAGCGCTCCATATTCTACGATGCCCTCAATTGTGGCAAAAAACTAAATCCTTTAGATACCCGGAAAGGGTAAACTTTATAATGTTAAGGTAAATAAGACCGAGTATTTTAATGTTGTATATTTTTAATCCGCGCTGAAAGGTTTTATATTTATTCATGGATTATGTCAGGTTTGGTTATCCTTTGGCGTATTATGTAATTATTATGAACATAATTTTTTATAAAATGACATATGATGTGTCACTTGATGTGTCTCATTTAAGTTAAAAACTAATATTGGTAAATTGTAACTAAGTCTTTAGTTATTTCAATGCGGTGACTATAAGGGCTTGAAAGTAGATAGCCCGCCATATTTTTTTTATTAGAATTTAATTATAGTAGTAACAAGCTAAAAATAATTATAATTTTAAATTGCAATTTAAAATAAAGTGGCATGTTCGCTAAACTAAACCCAAACCTTTGCTGGTCATATTTGTACGTTTTATTCAAATGGTGACAACTTTCATGTTGAATTTAATAATTATTAAAACAAGTAAACATTCATTGCTGCTTTATTTTAACAAATTTATACATTCCAAAAATTGGTAAAAAAACTAAACTAAAAAATTGGTGGAAAACAACATATAATAGCAAATGTGCCTTTGATTAGGAAAACTGTAAGAAAAAATAACAGTTGTAATACAGGTAGTGTCTAGCAAATGTATTTTTATTATTGATATCAATGTTAATAAAAGAGAAGCAGAGTTCTGTTTATATTTTTTATGGTTTTTTTTTGCCATGATCTAAAACTCAAAAATATATCAAAAATATCTGTTCTATGTAAATAAAGAATCACTGGATAAAAAACAAAAAATCAAATGGAGACAAATTCTCAGTGGTTATTTTTCTGTAATAAATTTGCCTAACAAACAAAATTAAAAATAAAACAACAATTTTCTAAAATAAATACAAACTTTTGAACATTAACGTTTTAGGTTAAGTTAGTTAATTATATTATTTTCCATAAAAACTGAAAAGATACTAAGTAAATATATTTTGTGTATATGTCAATAATATATATATAAATATATATATAATATATATATATTTTTTTTTTTTTTTTTTTTTTTTTTTTTTTTTTTTTTTTTTTTTTTTTTTTTTTTTTTTTTTTTTTTTTTTTTTTTTTTTTTGAGGGGATTGGGAAATCTTCTAAAGACATCCATGTGTTCGATGTTCAGTGACATGGGAATGTCGGATTCATGCCCTTGTTGGAGTCATGCCTACCGACTAAAACCCTTCCCCCTCAAGGATATCTGCTCGTGGCCTGGAAACCGCCGTTAGGCATTACTTCAGGACACACAACAGATTGTCAGTCCAAATTTGCCTTACGTCTTCTCTCGTCCTCTATTTTTGTCCTCATTATTTTCTCCACCATGCCCATTATTCTTGCCCACTGTCTTTTTCCTTCCAAAAGCAGAACGCCGATGTTGTGTTCCGTCACGTCTACGTTGCATTCGGCAGCAGTAGCAATCCGGAGCGGTTCCCATCTCGGGCAGTGGAAGATTGTGTGGTCCCTTGTATCCACCATCCCACAATAGCGACAATCCTTGTCCTCTGACTTTCCCATTCTGTGTAAATAATATCTGAAGGATCCATGGCCCGTTATTGCTTGTGTTGTGTAGAAATTTGTCTCCCCTAATTTTCTGTTGTGCCACTCTCTCACGTCTCGGATAAATGTTTTTGCCTTTCCCTCATAGTCGTTCCATTCTTTGTGCCAGGCTTCCAGTAATTTCTGTCTTACTTGGGTTTTTGATTCCTTTCCGCTTTCGAATATTGATATGCATTCCATGATTCGGAGTCTTATTGGTGGTAGACCAGCAACGGCTAGGATGGCCATTGTGGGCACGGTTCTATATGCACTTGTAATGCGTATTGCCATTTTTCTGTTTACTCTTTCGAGCATTGCCTCGTAGTGCTTATACCTTAATCCCTTTGCCCAAATAGGCGCCCCATACAAAATGGTTGATATAGTGGCCTCCACCAATATACGCCTCTTCCAGGCCCTTGGTCCTCCTGTTTTTGGGGTTATTTTATTTAGTATCATCAATGTTTTATTTGCTTTTTCACATGTCAGTTTGACGTGAGTGGTCATTTTAGCATCTTTGTCTATGAGAATCCCCATATATTTAATTGCTCTTGTACTGTTTATTGTGGCACCCTGAATATTGATTTGGAGGTTTGTGAGTTTTCTTCTCCCCTCCAATATTACCATTTCAGTTTTTTTTGGTGATATTTTAATGCCCATTTGGTCCATCTCCAGGGCTATTTTGTTAACAATATGCTGTGCCATTTCTTCCAGAACAGACCTGGTCCTTGCTCTTACCACCACAGCCAAGTCATCAGCGTACGCCACCATGGTAACTCCTTTCTCTGTGCTGATTCTCAGGATTTGATCATAGAAAATATTCCATAGTAAAGGTCCGATGATCGATCCTTGCGGTACTCCGCAGGTTATTGATATTTTGTCCCCCCACTGGGTTAATATATATCTGTCTGAGAGGTATGATTGAATCATTTTAATTAGGTACGGGCTGATTTTTGCCTGATATAAGGCATTTACTATCTTTTCCCAGGGGGCTGAGTTAAAGGCATTTTCTATGTCTAACGTGACCATTGCGCAGAATTCTCGGTTATTGTAGGCCTTTGTTTTTATTTCTTCAGGAGTTTCCATAATCTTCGATAGCGCATTTAAAGTTGATTTCCCTTTCCTAAATCCAAATTGGTTGTCGTGTAAGATTTTACGGTCTGTTATTTCTTTCTCCAGTCTGCTTTTGATCAGCGCCTCTAGTAGTTTTCCAGCAGCATCCAGTAGGCATATGGGTCTATAAGATGTAGGATTTAGCAGTTCCTTTTTTGGCTTCTCAATTAGTACCAGCTTTGCTTCCTTCCATATATCTGGAAAATGGCCTTTGGCTAGGCACGTGTTCATAACACTGGCAATATTATCTGGATTATGCAAGGTAACAACCTTCACGATCTCTGGAGGAATGTGATCTGGTCCTGCGGCTTTGCCTGTCTTTATTTTCTTTGCTGCATTTATAATTTCTTCTGATGTGAAAAGCGTAATGGCTGGCTCTCTCCAGGAGGTCTATGTCTGGCCATTTAGTTACTGGGCGCTTTGGAAACAGTTTGTCCACTTGTTCTTGTGTTTCGCGTTTATCTATTGTCCTATGTCTTTTCAATTTAAATTTTTTTGTTACAATCTGATATCCTTTGCCCCAGATGTCATTTTCTAGCTCTTCGCTTAAGTCTTTCCACATTTTACTTTTCTGTATTTTTATTGCTTTTTTCAAATCGTTCTTTGCTGTTTTATATGCCTGCTCTTTTGTGTAATCGTTGTTGTCTTTTAGTTTTCTAGAACGTACAAGTGATCTTCTTTGAGCTATGCATCGTCTTCTCTTTTCAGCAATTTCTGATGTCCACCAGTAAACTGGGGAATGACCGTATTTCGGTTGTCTCTTTCTTGGGAGATACTTGTTGCAGAGATGTTTTATTTGTTTAATGAGGTCATGTGGCGCGCTAACCATTGACCCCTTATTTTGACTTGTCGCTAAGTTGTTCTTAAAAGTTTCTAGAATATCTGGGGATATTCGCCAACCTCGATAGGTTTCGCTTGTATATTCTCTTTCATTGTTCAATTCTCCCCGTGTGAGTTCGAAACATATATTACGGTGGTCGGACATGTTTTCGGACTCCACTTCTACTCGCCAATTAGTAATACTATTGCTTAATCCACTTGACGCCATAGTAATGTCGATGAGAGAACTGCCAGTTGCAGCGCAAAAAGTAGGAGTATCTCCTTCATTCACAGTAATTAGATCGTTCGCCTCTAACCATTCCTCCAGAATATACCCTCTTTGGTTTGTTATTTTTGACCCGAAAATGGTTGTTTTTGCGTTTAGATCACCTCCTATAATTATATTTTTTTCACTTCCGCGTATATGTCTTTCGAGATTATATAATAAGTCCTCAAATTCATTTATAGGTCTGTTTGGCGAAAAGTAACACGAGTATATAGCCAGGCCCTGGGTTTCTACGCTTGTGAAGCCATTTCCCTTAAAGTGATGGGTCACCGATAGTTGGCGGTTCACGCGGATAAAACAATTGCCATCTAGATCAATCGGTTGCCACCTTGTTTATGTTGGGTTCCTGACCGATTACTATATCGATTTGTTTTTCATAAATCGTTTGGTTTAAGAGATTATGGGCCGCATAACACCGATTAAGGTTTATCTGCAGGAATTTAATCTCTTTTGGAATGGTGTGCTTTTTTTTCATTTTTTTTTTTTTTTTTTTTTTTTTTTTTTTTTTTAGTCTTGTTTTCTGGCTAGGGATAGTGCGCGTCTGAAGGCTTTACACTGCATTGTACCGTACTTGTGACCTGCTGCATGGCATAGTGGGCAGAATTCCTCGTCTTTGCATTGTGTTTTTTTATGTCCATCAACCCCACACTTGTAACAGGTATTTGTTCGGTCGGGGCCGTTGCATTCGGAGGTATTATGCTCATAAGACCAACATTTCTGGCAACTACTAACCTGCACTCTTTTGAGGATGGAGCAATTTACCAAACCTACCCGTATTTGGTTATTCTTTACTAATAAATCCGCGGTGGTTCTGTCGGTTGTTAGGGTGACTGCCAGTGTTTCTCGTGCGTTTGGTCTAAGATCGCCGAGTTTGTATGTATGTTTTTCTTTAACGAGCCCAATTTTGTTTTCAATTGCATATATGAGGTCTTCTTTTGTTGTGGTAGCGTCCATGCCTCTAATGTGCAGTACGACTAGTTTATGTTTTATGTCATCCCTTCGTGTTGTTTTTAAGTTTGTATTTACTTTTAGAATCTTATCTAGCTCTGCCAATGCTCCTTGGTCTTTTTCAGTGGTAATAAGTAGTTTGCCGTCCTTGGTTTTTCTTAGACCTCGAATGGTGTTTCCAACTATGTTATTATTTTTTAACATCTCCTTGCAATTGTTTAGCACTTCTTTATAATCTTTTCCTGGTTGCTCTACTATCATGGCGTAGGTGTTTCGTTGCTTGGTTTTTGGTTTGTCCAGGTCGTTTGTGGCTATAGTCTGCTTGGTAGTGAATATTTTCACCTTAGTATTTGAGCCATGAAAGATACATTCTGTCATTTTCCTTAATCTCTCTGGTGTCATACAATTTATGTGGTGCATTGAAACCCACGTATCGCCCGCTGTTTCGTTTTTTAGTCTTTGGATTTTTGACCAAATGTCTTCATCCGTTTCCATGTGACTGATTTTTATTATTTTTTTGCTGGTTGTCCCTTGAAACGTTTTTGATCGAACTTTTGTGGTCTGTTCGATAAACTCAAAATCTCCTGTTATTTCAATAAGTTCTGGGAATCTATCTTTGTACATCTTCTGTATACTCTTGTCCATGTTTGGGTCATTGGGTTCTATTAGGACAACTTTTGTCACGCCGTCTTTCGTATTAAGGGGGTTTCCTACTTCGATTTCAGTATTTGTATATATATTATTTTCCCATATTTTATTTTCAATATTTCTGAATTTAGTTATTGTGTCTATTTCTTTTAGTGTATGTATTAATCTATCTTCCTGGTGCCACATGTTTGTTTGGGTGCTGTTCTCTGTTGTAATTTTGTTGATTGCTTCAGTCTGTGTATCTGCATCGTATTTTGGAGTCTCTATGTGTTCCCATCTATGCTGATTAAGCCATTCCTTGCTTGTGGTTCTGTCAAAAACTTCTGTTTGTCTAGTCAATCTTTTGATAAGGTCTCTGATTTCTTTTTTGGTTGTGGGACTTTCATCAAGCTTTCTCTCCAGCTCCTTGGAGCATTTCAGCACTGCCTCTATGGTTTCTATCAACACGAATGCTATTGGGTCTTCAATTTTTTTTGTCAGTTGGGGTTCTTCCCTAGCTGGCATTTCCTTCCTCTTCCTTTTCTTTTGTTGATCTCCGCTTAAAGAGTTGCAACGCTGCGTTTGCCCAAGAAAGTTTAATCTACTGTGCTGCAGATGGGTTTCTTTTAATGGCATATTAGACGCTCTTCCCTGTTCAGTTGAACTAGCGTTCCTCGCTTCCATACTGAAGCCGGCCGGCGAAATCAGAATCGCACCCCGCCCCCGAAACAGTTTCCCGTCACTTCCAAGAGACAGTTCACGTTTGAGGATGCACCCCGTATCTTGATTGGAATTCCAAGATTGTACGTAGCCGATGATAAGAGAGCACGTCTTTGTCTGCGAATCTTTATCGGTAGAATTGTTTTTTAATTTTTATTTTCCGTTCTACGATTTTATTTATTATGTTTGAATTTAACCCGCGATTTCTCCCTCATCCCTCGCCCGATCGCAACAAAACCCACGCGACCGAACTCGGGGAAGTTTTCTCTTTTTTTTTTTTTTTTTTAGTGTATTTCGTAGCTCCAATGGTTCACGACTTCTGAATATGTCTATTTCCAATAATCCCTATTTCCCAGGTGACTTTCGCATGCGGGACTTACCTCACCGTCTCCGGCTGGTTGTCGTTGCACACTTCACTCACTCTCGACTCACTGTAGTCTTCTCCACTTCGCTAACTTCGTGAAAGTTTAATTTTTCACAGGCGTTAACCAATACACGTCCGTCTCGGTCCGCGTACGCTATACTACTCTATAATATATATATATATATATATATATATATATATATATATATATATATATATATATATATATATATATATATTATATATATATATATATATATATATATATATATATATATATATATATATATATATATATATATATATATATATATATATATATATATATATATATATATATATATATATATATATATATATATATATATATATATATATACGTGGAAGGTACATGGAAGTACGGATGAAAAATTTCTGTTTTTCAAATATCTCTCTACATGGCCCCATTACGCTATATTTTGAGCAAACCTTATACCTACATTCAAGGTTGTGGCAAGAATGTATCGCGTAGTTTTTGACTGCCGTAAATATTAGCCGTAGGATGGCGTGAGTTGCATTGAGATTGCGACCCGCCATCTATATGACCAGTTAACTTGGTCTTGCTCTGTTCGTTTCGATTCAGTGAGCTTAAAAGACAGATAAAAGCTCTCGAAGAGATGGTGCGTGTTTTGGCTGAGAAGTCAACCGCACAGGAAGAAAAGAAAACAATTGAAAAGACATCAGCAAGCCAAGAAGGCAAAAAAGCGGACTGCAACACCCACTGATGAAGAACCCACTGACGTCGGAAAATGATTTCCCGACTTTAGAAGAAGCCGCAAAAGTCAAGAGACAGCCGGCTAACAAGACAAAAACTGTGTCGGAAAGGCCAGTTAAAGAGCAAGTTCGATCGACAGACAAAATCTACACTACACTAAACTATGGTACACTAAAAACACTACTAGTCAGTGATCGGCCGAGATAAAGTCAATCATCATACATGTTTTCATCTACGAGGTCTATTCGTTTTTTTTCTCAAAACGTGGACATTTGAGTTAATCTATATAGTCAATCAGTTGATAGGTTCAATAGATGATCCTGACAAAGAGGCGACCTGCACCTCCAAACTCATAGCATGAACATTGCATGCATATTTCGATATTCTATTATAGTTTTAGTATATAATAATACTAGTCTGTGATCGGCCGAGGCAGTGTCAATACCTAGTTTCAAATAGAATGTTCATTCGTTAAGCCAGTCTTCTAGAAAAAGAAAAGTTGTGGAAAAGTCCTTATTCATTAATATGTGTATAAGTACTTGATAATTGATACTTGTATACCTACTATAGTTAAACAATAACATAGATGTTGTTGCCCTCCCACGAAACCTGGACGTCACAGATGACAGTTGTGCCGTGCCATCCATCTTGTGAACAGCCATTTCCAGCATATATAACCTCCTATTTCCTTTCGTTGCCGATTTTCGACCATCATTCGGAATACGCGTCTTTCGGCAGGCGGTCGCTTTGAAAGGCAGAGGTCATAGGGTTCTTTTGAGAGTGTGGTTGCCGGTTAGCATCGTTTGCCGGTTAGCATCGATAGATGGTATTCGTGGACGTTATTAAATCATCTTGATGATATTTTGAAGCATTTTGAAGATCCGTGCATTAACCGATTACTGATCGAGCTAGGAATTGGATGAGATGCCTGCAAAGACTAAGGGGTATATATCTGCTGATCAAATTTGATGTGGCGCATTTGCATCTGGTGTGTAGAACTTAATGGCCTAACTAGATGATAAATTCCATTTGTGGCACTCCAACAGGCATTTATACAAGTTGGATCTGGTTGTCCACAAGACAGTCGGCACCATCGAAGTATGTAACGTCCAAGCTTCGTGGGAGGGCAATAACATCAGCTTAGTCGAAGCATGCCACGGTGAGCAAAAGATCTATGACAATAAGGATTCTTTGAAGCGGCTAAAACAATATGGCCCTCCAGAGGATTTATATTTACGCCTCTGATTATTGGAACACGTGCATATCGCCGGGCTGGAATGTTGCCACAGTAGACCCGGTCATGATAAAAAAGCATGTGTCAACGGCATCTTGAAATGGGGTTTAAACATCCTTGCAGCATTCATGCGAAGAGTTTGGAGATGTAGGTCGCCTCATTGTCGGGATGCTCTATCGAATTAATGGCTGAATAGGGGATTTGCATTTGTGTAGAATTATTGAACTACTTAAACAATTATTAATGAATAACAAATTTTTCACAAATTTCCGTTTTTTTAGATGACTGGTTTAACGAACGTACTTCGTATATAAAACTAAGTATCGACTTTGCCTCAGCCGATCACGGCCTAGTAGTATTATGTAATAATACTATCTAGTAGTAGTAGTAATAATAATAATAATAATATACTACTTAAAATTATTATTAACAATCTACCAAAAATATATCATTACGGATGCACGAGTATTAAATCCAACATATTGTAGGAGCATGTGGTAGACTCTCACAGAGAGACTATCTTCACCGTCATAATCAGGTGGCCAGTATAGTCCATCAAGAGATTGCAAGTCGTAATAACCTTATAACAGAGTAAGTTCCATATTATAAATACACCCCGGAGGTGTACTAGATTCAGCCAATTTCAGGTTATATTACAACCGAACAATAATAATCGACAAAACCGTGCACTGTAATATGCCAGATATTATATTGCTGGACAAAAAGAAGAAAACAGCATTCCTAATCAACATAGCTGTTCCAAACACACACAACATTCAAAAGATGGCTGAAGAAAAAATGCATACATATACAGACCTCAAGACTAGAAGAAAATCTGTTTAAAACAATGCAGAGGACGGTAATCCTTAATACCACTTGCATCGGCCGAAAATTTTCGGAAGAATGAAGTTGTTTTGGCTACGGCCCGCAGTTTATCTAAATCCAGCTTGGCCGGAAAAAAAAGGATGAAAAGAAAGGAAAATATTAATAAGAATAGTATTATGTAATAATACTACTAATGACATGAATAAATGAATTATTTCTTCAAATTTCCACGTTTTGAGAATTAAAAATCTAATTTATAGTCAGTTATAGCAGACTATAAATTAAATATTAGTTACTATTATATTTTTATTGTATTTGATTGTGATTGTATATGTTTATTCTGGCATCAAAATAAAGGAAGGATCTTCTTTCTCTGCTGATTTTCGACTGTCATTTGGAGTACGTAACTTTCGGAAGGTGGCCGGAGATCATGGGGCCCTTTTGAGAATGTGGTTACTGGCAAGCATCAGAATCCACGATTTATTGGCGAGAGCTGCGAAAGCCGAGAACCGTATATATTTAATTAATTAAATTAAGATTAAAAGAAAGTTCTATTGTGCAAGATTTTTGTGGAAGATAACATGAGAGGTGTTTAACATAAGTGCGAGATATAGCGACAATATCGTTGTGAGAATAGCGGGATAGACACCTGGCGTAAAGCAAAAGTTGGAAGTTAATTCTGATGTTTAGTAAGCTTAAGCACTGTAAAAACATTGTCTTATCAATCCCATTGTCTTAAATAGTTCTCATTGAAATTAGGGTAGCCACAACGGTTTATATCTATGTCCATTTTGATCTTCCATACCGGTTACGAAGCATGATTTGCCAACCGTCGAGTTTTTTGCTCATACTAAAAGAGAACCTGAGCTGAATTTATATTGTCATTAGACAAACGTGATTACCCCAATTCAGACTTTTGGCTTGGTTCAGGCATAAGCCAAATTGGTTTATGACGGAAAGTGACCATCCGAGTCCAAGAGTCTAAAGAACCAATAGACATCCACTGGCGTATTTAGGTCATATTGCAAACTAAAAAGAAAGAGAATGCGGAGCATATACTAAAGAAAATTTTCTAATGACATAGCAAAAGTTCTCAATATGCACACTTGCATAGTAGCATTTAGAACAAACAACAAGTTGGGCAAATATATCAGAATCAAAAAGGATAAAATACCAAGTGAAAATAACTCTGGAGCCTATATATTAATTTGTTCTGATTGTCCTAAGGTTTATGTCGGTCAATCTTGTAGACTGTTCAAAAAACGAATATCAGAATACAAACAATCATATATAAAAAAAGAACTGATTCAGCTTATTCGGAATATCTGCTAAGCAATAACTATAAGTTCGATGATAACACAGGCCAACAAATTTAAACTTTTTTGAGGTAACATTGTTGAAAATAGGTGTATATGAAGTGTTTTGTAATCCAAAATCCCAAAATGATAAGTTAATTTACAGTTACAGTTACAGTTAAGTACAGTTTTTTTTTGTTACAGGGAGGCAGTACTAGGAAAGAAAAGGACACAACATATTTTTACAATCGAAGATTTATTTAATATAAATATGAAAAAAATATTTAATCTATACAATGACATAACTGAGGATTATGTGTCATGCAGCTACAAAAACTTTCACTTTTTCCTTTTTTGTTTTGTAGCATAATTTATTTTTAAAAACCAGCAGTAGTCGTCCAACATAGATGGATTCCTGCGTCCCTGGTAACTTGCTTCCATTGTCCTGATGTCCTCGTGAAACCTCTCTCCTTGTTCGTCGCTTACTGCACCCAAATTTTCTGGAAAACAATCCAAATGGGAGTGTAAAAATACATTTTTAAGGATATGCGACACCATACATTTTCATAAGCTTTCAAGAATTTATCTATGAGGTTTTGATAGTTTTCAACTTTCTTGTTGCCCAGAAATCCTTTCACTACACTTACAAAATACTTCCAATCTTCTTTTTCATTTAATTCTTCTTGAAAACGGAAATCACCTAGAAGCTTTCTTATTTGAGGTCCAATAAATGTGCCTTCTTTTAGTTTTACATCACTTAATTGAGGATATTTTTCTATAGGTACTTGAAACCTAACTTTGACTTTAAAATATATTTTCCGCATATATAACAAAGCTTAAATTGTTGCAAAATCTATGACTCGAACTTGTCATCTCTAGAGATAAAAATCAATTGCCACCTGTATGACGGAGCATCACTTGTAAACGGCTCGACCGATTTGGCTGGTTTCTTTTTTATTGTGTTCGTAATTGTCAGGACATGTTAAATTTTAACGTTTTGACCTTATATGTGCATGAGGTACAGTTTGTGAATTTTGCTGTCACATGTTTTCATAACAAAAAAAAAGCATAAACTACATATTTCCTTGCTTACAGTATTTAAATTTAAAAATGCTACCGTACGATAGACAATGTGGCTCAATAGATTTAGATAAAACTGAAAGAAAATTTGTATAGGGCAGTCCTCAACATGTAATCGAACGAACTAGATTCGCTGACCACCAAAAACTCAACTATATGTTCCAGAGTAGGACCTCCAAAAACTCTGTACATCTATACACCGAATCAGAAAACTATTGTTTATCCACTTGTGTTACGCTAGATGTTAGTATTAGTTTGAATTACTTTAAATTGGTTTGATTATATAGCGAATGAAATACTTAAAAATATTGTTCGTTCGCGTAAATTATTAATAAAAAATGTATATAATTTATCATTAATTTATACTAATAAAAATAATAGAATCTTATCAATATGAGTTATCTTTCATTTTATATAAAATAGACTTAAACACTTGACTGTACTGCAAACGAGACATCTACAAACTAAACTATATAAAACAATAAAACTCCCTTTAAAGGTTCGTAGAATACTGTAGAAATATCCCCTCTACGGTCTTGTGGTAATTTCTACATGTCCAGTCCAAAGTAAGTTACAGATAATTTCAAATACCCCATAATATAAAGAAGAAGCAGGTACTTGGAAATGGGACGTGCTAGGCCATTCCTGTGAAAAGGTTGTTTTAATAACTACCTAAATGAAACGTAAAACGAGCATTCTCATAAATGTTACAAAAATCTTGTCGACCTATGTCATTTTAGAATACTGCATGTAGAAAATAAAAATAAAAAGTTACTGTTGTTGGAATCGTTAGAAATTAATAAATTAAAAGGTTTAAATATAATATTAAATGACCAAATAGAAACAAACAATTTATCTTTATCAAACTTGTAATTTAACACCTATTTCAATCTGTAAAATAGTGTAGGCTATGGTCAAGCCAGATACAATAAAAATGAATGACAGGAATGTTTAGTGTCATAAACAATAAAATATTTTTTTAAAGAATTTTCACCTGTTGGTGAAACATGTCAGAATAATATAATTCAGTGAAAATCGTATAAAGCTTTATTTTAAAGTAATTTATAATGGATTTTTTTAGTAAAAGTTGAAAGCATAAATTATGGTTCAGACAAGATACTTCATTCAAACAAGTGTTCTTTGCTAAAAGATAGTAATAACATTAGTTCTATTTCTAATTTACCTCACTAATTTAGAAAACATAAATTCAGCAAATTATTGAAAGAATCTTCGAATTTTCAAAATGATCAGAAAACAAATAAATTTATGGTAATACCATTTGATGCCCAATCAACAAGAGAGCTGGAAAACATTTTGAAAAAAGTGGACATTAAGGTTGTGTACAAACCATATAATAAATTAAAATAAATTATGGGTGATCCAAAGGATAAAGTAGATCAACATGAAAAGTCGGGGATTTACGAAATTAATTGTCAAAACTGTGATCAAAGGTATATTGGGCAACAAAAAGATCCATATTGACAAGATATAAAGAACATATTGCCCACATTAGATATGGGAGAAATGAAAAATCTTGTTTCGCCCAACATGCAATCGAACATGACTACAGTATAGATATTAGTAATTTAAGACTAATTAAAAGTGTTAATAATAATAGGACTTTCGATGCATATGAAAACATTCAAATAGAAAAATGTAAGAAAATCATGAATCGAGATAAAGGACCTATTCCGTTCAGTCAACTTTTTCAATTATTCATGTAAGGGTTAGTAAACTTCACGGTTCATGATTTTTACAAGCTTCATTAGGTAGGGTTTTCATATAAATAGAACATAGTTTAGATTTAGAATTAGATTAAATCATCTCCTGCTAACATGGTTAGCGAAACGTGCGTCGAGAAGTTCAAAAAAGTGATTTGGTCTTTAGTAAATCTCTTCAAGTTTAGTCCGATCATTTAGTAGAAATAACATTTACACAGTTAAAGGGTCTAAAGAAATAACAAGAAAACTAAATAAATCAATAAACATTATTAAGAACCACAAATTATAACTACACCACATTAAATTAAAATACGATACAGAACTTACCAAGGCGGTAAAACTGCATTGGAGGAAAACCTCAGATGACTTAGAAGAAAAATTGAAAATCTCAAATAAAATTATTGCCGAAGCTGTCACCAACTCACAAGTTACGTAAAAAAAATATACTTGTTAAGGAGAAAAAAGCAACTACGAAAAAAATGTATTCAAACTAAACCAATCGATCACAATACAAGTTACAAAGAAGAAAGACTACAAGATTAAAAAACAAATAAATTACCCTAACAGTAAACATTGAAAAATTTTAGATATCAAATTAAACTACAAGGAAAATAAAAACTTTATAGCTATTATTAGAACTATAGCTATTATATTATTAGAACTGTTACTACACATATTATTAGAACTCTAGAAATTACTGTTGTTACTAATTTTAAAAATTAGTAACATTACCGGTAAGATTTTGCAGTATCTAAATCATATAATTTTTAAATTATATGATTTGTTCAGCATCGACAATTGATTACATCGTCCAAATCTATGAGAATATTAAACTGATTAATATGGAACATATTCCGAACAAGGCTCAGGGGATCTCTAGATCCTAATTTTTAGCCCAGATATGCCTGTAGTTCTACATGTAGGTGGATGGTTTAACCAACCCGCCAAAAATTTTCAGTGGCGCCACAACATAAAAATCAGCTGTGAGGGAGTCCGTGCGTCGGTAGTAAACGTAGCTTTATGATAAAGTACCGCTTTGACGTGAATTTTGTTGGGTAAGCAATTAGATATTAAATGTTGTTTCACAAATGTTATTAATGTCTGAATGATTGTGACATGTTCATATATTTTTTCCTTTATTTGGGTTTTTCGCCACTATTTAAAACAAAAAAATATCAAAAATACCTGTTCTTATTTAAAGAAAGAATCACTGGGTAAAAACAAAAAACCAAACGAAGACAAATTTCTCAGTGCTTCTTTTTTGTAATAAATTTGCCTAACGAACAAAATTTTAAAGATATAAAAATGTTATAAAAAATTTTACAAACTTTTAACGTTAACGTTTCGGAGGGTACTCTCCGCCCGTTTTCAAAATTAAACTAAAAAATAAATTATATGAATTTGTAATATATAAAGCAACGAGTGAAAGTAAATATATTTTTTTGTATGTCAACGATACTTACATTGACAACAATAGATTTTCATGACAGTGACATACCACCAAAAAATTTATATATTGGTAATCTTTACTGTGTGATTGTTTATTGTACTGATTGTGTATTCAAATATTTAAATGTGTTTAATTGTATTCTTTAGAATCGGGAACCATATTGAATTTAAATCTACGAAGGCATAGAAATACAATTATTTTTATTTAAATTAATTATAGCGGTTTCTTTTAATTTTCTGTATTTTGTTACCGATTCTTTTAATACCGTTTTGAAACTATTCCAATTGATTTTATGACCCGATTCCCATGCGTGTTGACAAATTCTAGATTTATTAAAATCGCCCTTTCTAAGAAGGTTTTTCTCTTTTACTCTAACCTTTAACGGTCTAGATGTCTCACCTATATAGAATTTGCCACATTCGCAGGGAATTTTATAAACCACATTTTTGGTATTTTGTAAAAATACTCTTAGATCTCTATTAGCAAAGACTAAACCAAACAATATACAACAAATTTTCTTGGACGTATTCTAATTTATTTTCATGTTATTTGTTAAGTATGTAAACCAGAAAAACAAACAAGAAAATATTTCTAGTAGGCAAATTAAACAATTTTTAGGAGTGCGAATATTTACAATTCCATATCAAGAGATAGATTTGAATATATCATGAGTAATCTACATTTCGCAGATACGAATAATTTGTACAAAGGCGACATCTTTGCAAAACTTTGACCATTGTTTAAACATATGAATGCAAAAGTTTTAGAAAATGCACCTTTGCAAAAATCTCACAGCATTGATGCGGCCATGGTTCTCTACTACGAGAGACATGAATGCTAACAGTATATAAAGGGAAATGTATATATTGCTCAACTACAAATCAATGCCATTTAAAATAAATATATGATTAATAACCCTGGCGACCACTAAGAACTAGTTAATGTAATTACCCACAGTATGTTGTAATAATATATGAAGTTTTCAAATTTAACCCTCCGTTATTAACATGGGTTTATAGGCCATTGTTACTAATATCGGTCTCTGAGACCAATATTTTAAGAGGGGCAGAGTTGGTTTTAAAATGTAAGCTGTCAAACTGCGTCTTACAGTTTTTTACGAAAACACAGTATTTTTATCAAGCTGACACATTTTATTCTCTATTTTTTATAAATTTATGAAACTAAATGAAAGTGATGCATTTTTAATATAACGCAAGCAAAAAAAAATACACAGAAAAATCTAAAGTCTCTCTTTGTCATTTAATCCCGCAAATACCAACTAAACAAAGTACAGACTACAGAAAACATTTATATTCAATCAAAAAAATTTACTTCCCACAATGGTACATTGAGTAGTGAATTTTATTTAATGTCTAGTTCTCACCTACACTGCTGCATTATTTACTTATAGGTATCAAATGTTCTTGACAAATAAATTTGGAGCACGTATAACAACTGTATAAAGTTTTTCTATTTTTTCAACTGTCACTATAACTGCATCTACCGTAAGTATTTTTGCTGGGCAACTTATTTTCATTTTTAATCCCACATTTTTCTAAGATGAATGGATTTCGGGATATTGTCTGACATACTTCGTCTCCTTATGGGTTCATTCACTAAGTCAAATCCAAGCTTTTCTAAAAAAACTTATCTAGAAATTATCTGATTAGTTTTTTTATTGCCTTTGTAAATAATATATGAATTTATGCTTGCTACATTCATTGCGCAATAAATCAAAACCATCGGCCAACGACACGTACCTCTGGCTCAGTTGTAAGTTTCACTAAGTTTGTTAACCACATCAACGCCACGTTTGGTTTTATTATAATCAATAATAATTTCCGCTTTACCACTTACTTTGTCGATGTATCTAAGAAATACATAGTAGTTAGAAGCAACTAATTTTTATTATTTCGGGGAACATATGAAACAAGAGTTGCTTGATCTTGACATGGAAACATACTCGTGTTTTCTAGACGCTTCACATTTACTAAATATGGTGGAATTTGTTTCCTATTTTCCTATGTGTAAGAGTTCCGACTATGGTCAGACCGTGATCATTCAGAGGATTATTTGCCAATTCTATGCTTGTAAAAAATGAACCATTGTCACATTTCTGTTTGTTCCCCATATTGGTGGAAATAATAGTGTAACTAATGCCATATTTGATGTATCCAACTGATAAGGACCACCGAGCTGCTTCCCTACGTAAACTTGAATAGATGTGACAAAACATTTTAGCATCAACTAAGGCATAAACTTTGATACTATATCTACCAGATTTACAAAATTGTACTCGATCCTCCCGCGTTGATTTATCATCGAAACGTATATTTCGCAGAAGAAAACGAAATTTCCAATAACATGCTGAGGCGATATATCTCCATGGATATTTCTTTTGTTTTAAAGAGATACTTGTCATTTTGACATTGCTTTTTGTTGCTCCTGAGATATATAATCCAAACAGAGTTTTAATTTCAATTACAACAGTTTTCTTAGCAGTTCTGTCAACTTACTATACTTTCCAACATACTGTCAGTAAAAAACAAACTCGAAATTTCTAATGGTTCTTCTATCTGACGAGCAATTCCTTTAACTTCTGGTACTTGCATTATAATATTATGAGCGCGAGTGTGAACAGCTTTTTGAGAAGTTACATGCTTTCTCGACCTAGCAATTCCACTTTTTTCGATAAAACATGTTTTATGCTAGTTTCGATAAAACAGTTTTATGCCTAGGTCTATTCGTTGATGTCAGAAAAATTTTCTTCAGATTCAGTATTCTCGTCGATAGTTTCCATCTCACCATCTTCTAAACTTCATCATCGTCGACATCTGAAACTGTTTCTACCTCATCAAATAATCGTAAGAGCCTTTTTTTCATAACACACACTTGTCATTTGACTAATTCTGTAAGTGGATTAATTCAAAAATAAAAAAAACTACGCACTATATTTTTAATGCGTGGATACTAACCTCTCTCTTACAGACCAATACTACTTATAACTGATAAGGATGTTTCACTAACGAACGCTGTTAACACACTGTGTATATAAACTCTACACAGGAAGGTTCCTGGAACACATTGCGCCCGCATTTAACCTATTCAATATTTATCGGTAAAATTAATTTTGATCGGTCTCTTACACTGTTACCTTAGTAACGGAGAATTAAAGAAAACTACTAGCACCATTTGTTGAAGCGATATATAATCTAAAAGTTGTATACCTCCTCTATAATACAAGAAACAAGACCATCATTAGAATCGATCGACGGATTGTTAAATTATAGCTCCTAGTACCTTTTATCACCTCGTCACAAAAACACGATGGCACAAAGAGCTAAAAAATTTTGATTCTAGCCATGTAAACATTTTACAGAAACATTTGAAATGATGAAAAAAGTTTGTGGTGACAATGCCGTACACGTATGCCCGAGTGATATAAGCGATTCCAGGACGGTCGTGATGCTTTGGAAGTGACCCAAAGCCAGGCTAACCAAAAACAAAAAAAATCGATGACTTGGTGGAAAACGTGCGTGCTATAATTCGAATTCGACTGTGAGATAAATAGCGAAAGAATTAAATTCAACCAAAGACATGATTTACGAAATTTTAAAAAATTATTTAAACCAATGCAAAGATTATGCTCGATTTGTTCCTTACGCCTTAAATGAGGATCAAGAATTTGGGCGTATTGAACATTGCAAGGACGATATGAAAACAACTAGATGGAACTGCATGCGATTCTGCGATTCATGAACTGCGGTTCATGAGCGCAGCTGAACAAAGCGCTAAACTGATACGTGCAAGTCCCCAAGCACTTCGAAATCGAAAAACTATCCTTTCAGAAGTTACGAGAGGAGACAATATTAATTTGTTTTCATGGCTCTAAAGGTATCATTCTACAGGATTATTATATTTGTTCCACAGAATCAAAATGACACTGGTAAATATTATCTGACTGTTAAGGAGCGTTTGGGGCAGATAATTGTTCGAGTGAAGACCAAATATAGACCGCCGGGAAGTTGCGGTTGAAGTTTTTGTCGCACGATAGTACACCATCTCACAGGGCTGTCTGTTCCTGAATTTTTGGCGGAAAAACAACAAACATCGGTATTCGCCTGATTTAGCATTGGTTGAACGTGCCCTGCGGTCTATTGATATGCAAGGGATATTTATTGAATAAAAATGAATAATTTTTGCAAAAAAACTAGTTGTTTTTTTTTAATTATTTAGAGAAACCAGTTATTTTTCCGACATACTGTGTATATTCTTTGGAATCTCGCAGGAAAATATTGTAATAAAAGTAATATATCTCTCATCATAAGAACCCTAATCTACACACACACACACGCATATAGATTAGCGAAAGTTCGGACTAGTTTAAGTTCATTCTAGAATAACGTAAATGATTTGTATAAAATATTCTTCTCGTTCGTTCGTTCTCGTATAAAATATTGAGAGGCATTTAAGTAATTAAATGCTAGACAGTATATTTGGAAAACCTATACCTATGAAGACATAATCGCAAGTGCTTATGTAGTGTAACTCTATTCCAGCGATGATGAACCAATGCCACCCGACAAAATAATTTGGCCACCCCATTATTTAAGGAATTTAGTTACTTAATCCAAAGCAATTTATTTTTTTGTCTACATTACCTCGTCGAGTGCAATTACCAATTATGCATATATTTTACCGTTTTTAATATTTATTTTATAATAAACCGTTTTTAATAATTATATTTACATTTTTTAAATATTATTCAACGTGACCAGTTTGCCAAATAAATCAAAATGTGCAAGATAAGTGTAATAGAAAATTTCAAACTCGGTGGATTAAGAAATGAATAGTAATGGTGATAAAGCGGTGTGTTTTTTATGTTCTGAAACAGTGGTATGTACAACATCTTTAAAACAGAGCAAAAGGATTTATTACATTTGCAATCAAAGAGAGAAATAAACAGTCGATGTCTATGATTGTTGTTAGCAAGGAGTATCATACAGGTGCAGCAAGTTTCTCGCCTGTAAATATTATTGCTCGACATGGTAAAAATTTTAACAAGGGAAGGAAGTTTTTTGAAAGAACCTTGGTTAGCATGTGCCCCTTCACTTTTTGATGATTTTGAATCCAATGATAAGATCGCGCATCAAAGATACGCCTCTATCTAGAAACACAATAAAAATAGAATCCTAAACCTGGCGAAAAATGTAAAAAATTACATTGTCATCTTCCTTTATATCGCTATATCTGACGAAAGTACTGACGTAACTAAATATGCTCGTTAAGCTGTTTTTGCTCAATATTGTGTAGTAAACGACAATTGCGATTGCATAGCTGCCAACAACTACTAAGGGCACAGATATTTGTACGGCTGTTAAATATTCACTTGCTGAGAAAGAAATGTACATGTATATATATATATATATATATATATATATATATATATATATATATATATATATATATATATATATATATATATATATATATATATATATATATATATATATTTATATATATGAATATTTTTGTTAGGTGTTTGACCGATGATGAGCCCCACCCATCCCTGCAATTTGAGGACACATGTTTCGTCTGTTGGTGTTTAGACTCACCAGGGCACCGACATATGCTCTCTCGTCAAGAATAAGGAGTCCCTCTCCACAATCAAACTACCCATATTTTCGGCCTAACAGCTAACAAAAATGTTCATTTGGGCGGAGACGCAGCTTGATGTGTGTTCCACATGAGATTGTGGAACCCAGCGATTGAGTATACTTGACACTCAACTACTGTTGTCTCATTGGACGCTGTCCAAAGAAATCTCTATTTCATACACATATAGGACATTCGATTCTTGAATTCCACTGCATCATTCATCACAAGCCTTGTGTGCTAAGGGTGGTTTCGCTTCCCTTAATAATATAATGACCTTAGTCATAAAAATAGTGATGAGGTTCATCGTCGCAAACTTTAAATAAGGGAAAGTTTGATGCTTTGTTATATTAGCTTTGGTATCTTAACAATATTTTCATCTACCGATGCCTGTGGGTCATTATTTTTAGAAGTGACTAACATTAAAAACACTCTTGAAAACCGTCTGTCAGATGATTCCAGTTCAGTTTGCTTTCTGCTAAAAGTAACAAAATATGAACCTAATATAAGTTATTTGGCATCTAATTTGCAACAGCAGAAGTTAGACTATTTTTTTCTTTCTTTTAAATAAACATAAAACTATATATTTCTGGATGCAAATAAAGTTTTAAGTTGATAGTATTTAGTTTTTTCCCATTAATCACTAAGTCAAGATTATTTGCACGGCACGTCATGGCCTCATTAAACATTTTTTTAAAAAAATGGCACCTAGATAATGGTTCGCCACCCCTGGTCTATACCATCATACAACCGGGAATAGGTTTTTAATTATGGTATAATTAGCAGAATATGCTTAAAATAATGAAGCTAAATTTTCTAATACATAATTAGTTTTGAATAATTAAAATTTTCAAATTGAATCTTAACATAGCCACTCTCGTATTGTACTACTACAATTGTTGGTTTCATCGATAAATATTTTATTACAGTTAATTGCAGGGTTTTACATATACCTTCCCCAAGAACCTTCACCATTTCTTTTATAAAACATTATTTTTATGCAACCAAACATAAGTTTAACCAGTTTAAGTCTAAAAAAGTGAGTCATTTACTCATTTTTGAGATACATTTCTGTGAATCTATTGGGCATGCAAATTTATAAATAGAATTGCCATTACAATTGGACAATGAAATCATTTAAATTCTTGTCTATTGCTATCAGAATCTGATATAACCATAACCTAGGATGCGAATATCGTTGGTGAAATGTCTAAAGATAGCAAATGAGTAAGTTGGTATCCTGTGAAAAATTTCTTTTTCAATCCATTGTAAATTTTCTTTCAATCTTTACAGAATTTATACAAGCAACAGTACTTGCGATTTCTAAGTACACTATTTTCCTGGATTGACTTCTTTGTTGATCTTGAGATGAGGAAAAAACTCAATTCAAAAATAGTACAAGTCCAAGTTTGTTATAAAATATCTTTATATATGAAGAAGAATGAGTTGAAACTAAAAACAGTACAAGTTGACGAAAATGTATTGTTGACTCTGCCAGTCTAGCCGTTCAATAAGTGGAAAAACGAGTGTACTAGTCAAGGACTAGTATGAGTCTTCCTTGCATCGGAGCGACGCCTTTCAATCATTTGTCTTTAATTTGAACATGCGCATTTTGTTTGTTTACAGTCGCTGCGTACAGTTTCATCATACTTTTTTGTATTTATTTTGTAATTGTTATAGGCAGTTACATTGAGTGGTTTACAATCTCTACAGGAAGAAAGCAGTGACGAAGAATCAAACAGAGAAAAGAAACAAGAAGCTCACCCCTGAAACATGGGTGAAAGAAAACATTTAAATTGCTCGTTTGAACGTTGCATCCTACATTAATTGTAAAGTTAAAGTAATTCACGCTAAACGTACTGGAGCAGTTTGTTCTTGCAAACATAAATGCATGCAATTTTTAACTAGTGAAAAACTGGAGATTATTACGAATTTATACAGTGGTGAACCAAAAAATGAAAACGATTGATACAAACTAAGCCTGTGCAAAGACGTATACCTTGATCTAATCAGCAAGAGGGTAGTAGTTCGAATGTAAGGGCGAGTAATTTTTTGTATTTTATAATGTAAGGAAGTGATCGGGTTTCTGTTTGCAAGGTAGCTACATGACCTTGCCATTCAGGTACAGCGACTGACGACTATTCTGATGTCTGGAAAGTCTGCTGAAGATTTGAGGGGAAAACATAATACTAGACCTCGAGCGACTGATGATGACAAACTAATTAAAATAAAGGAACATATTCAGTCATTTCCAGTACGAATCACACATTATGCTACTAAAGCAGTGAAGTATCTTTGAAGTACATTAAAAGCTTTCCTAATCTAGAAGGAGTTATTAAATATGAATTATATCTGAAGTATTTTAAAGAACATTATAATCTAAAATTTGTTCTATATTATATATCTATACAATGAATTTTACTTAATAAAAGTTAATTAAGAAGGTTTTTATAATTTTTAATGCTTATTAACGTTGTAGGTTTTGTGACATATAAATATGGGCCACCCTGTATATATGTAAGTTTTTGTATATCCATAGTTAAAGCAGTGTATATATATATATATATATATATATATATATATATATATATATATATATATATATATATATATATATATATATATATATATATATATATATATATATATATATATATATATATATATATATATATATATATATATATATATATATATATATATATATATATATGTATATATATATATACTCAATAGTTAGAGGGACTGCAAGTTTTGCGTCAAATAATTCCTGCTGTTATTAGAAAAGAACTTTCATCATAATCATTTTTCAATTAATTCATCGTGAAACCTTGGAAAACCAACACGTTGGAATTGTGGAATATTTTTAGTCCAATAAGTTAATTACATTTTACCAACGATATGGTTAAATCAAATTCTAACACGACTGTATAGTCATTTAAATAATTTCATTGTCAAATTTAGAATATCAATTGTATTGATAAATTTACATTCACAATAAATTCGCAGAAATATATTTCAAAAATGTATAAATGGTTCACATTTTTATACACAAACTGGTCAATGAATGTTACGATATGTTTGGTTGCATATATAACAATATTCATAAAATAAATGGTGAACTATAAAAGGTATATACTTTAAATAACTGTAATAAAATATTTATCGAGGAAATATATTTATCGAGGAAATATATTTATCGAGGAAACAAATGTAAAGTACAATACGATAATAGTTCAATGTTAAGATTCAACTCGAAAAATGTTATTATTCAAACTAATTATGTATTAGAAAATTCAGCAGCATTATTTTAAGCATCTTTTGTTAATTATACTATTACCAGAAACTTATATTTCCGGTACTAAATATGAATTCTTGATTATGTGTTCATAGGTATAGATATTCCAAATATACAGCCCAGCAACAATCGAATTTATGTATTATACTCCACACACTAACGTCATCACATTTGCTGATAATTAATAATTAACGATTTAAGATATATTATTGTACGAAAACAATTAAATTTCCAGAAGAGGCCGAAGAGGCAATCGAAATAGAACTGAACTGTCAGTTCAGCAGTCCTAGGATCCGCAGTATAATGCCCCTTTATATTCACATATACTATACCTATAAAATAAATATTATATATATTCTATTTGCAATATCTAATTAGAGTAAGTTTAAAATATTTTGGAATTGAAAAACAATGGAAACCCTTTTTTTCTCAGAAACAAACTAACAAAAGTGATGATTTGAACAATACTAATCTAATTTGCAATAGTGACATTTATTAAGATGGAATTAACAAAAGCTTGTATATACACGGTTATTATTGAACAACCGAAAAAGTAGGACCAAATAATTTGCTATACCAGGACCGAGTGAAAAGTAAGATATTTTAAATAAATAAACAAAGACTTACTATTAGACTTATTTATTATTTAGTTTCGACACACAGTGCCTGGCAATTGATTATACATATAATTTTAAATATACTTGAAATTTTTAAATATATTAATCTTTGGTTATTTATTTAAAATAAAGTTCCATCGAGTATCGGCTACCCCATTTAAATATAAGACATTTTTCCGATAGATGGCGGTTCCGTCGCATAGAAGAATGCATTTCTGTAAAGGAGTTGCCTTTCCAGTAACGCTCCTGGCATTTCAAGCCGATATAACATTTAGTTCTTTTGACAGTCTTAGAAAGCAGGTAAGTTCGATATTTTTGTTATCATGGAAAAATCAGAGTTTCATGTGTTGACTAACCACTCCATTTTTTTGTAGAAAAGCTATTGCGATAAACAAAGAGTTGAGAAAATGTCACGAGAACACTGCTCCTTCACATTTAATGGTTCATTTAACTGTTTTACTGAATTCCGATATCACAAAACGCGCGAGCAATGCTCTACGCTCAGGATGATCAACAAAATCAATGATATCGTGTTGGCCGATTACAGAAATTATTGGAGACATTATTGAGATGACGGAACCTGACGATTGAACCAAAATTTGAACCAAAAAGAACAGAATCCAGTGGCTATTTTACAGCAATGTTTAGACATATATAAGCGGAATCCCAAAGAGTTTCACAGCGATTGATAACTGTTAGTTAAACTAGGATTCATCACCACACACCGGAAATGAAGGAACCGTCAAAGTAGTGGGTTTTGCCAGCGGAATGCGTCCCCTAGTGAAAGTGATAAAGTTAAAGACTCTTCTATCGGTTAGAAAGAGTATAGTCATTGTTTTCTGCGATTCACAAGTCATTATCTTAGACTATTTGTAACTCTTCATCACTAGAAAATATTAGACTGAATTACTGCTCAAATTTTAGAATGAGCTGGTAAAAAACGCTCTCAATTGGCAAAAAAATCAATGCTGTTTTAGTACACTCTTCATCTATTGCAACAGCGATATTTGTTTACCTTACGAATTGATACCGAATCTACCCAATTCTACGAACTTAACTCCGTTTGATATCTCTGCCTTTCCAAAGATTGAAAAATGGCTGGCTTGAAAGAAATTCACATAAAATCAAAAGGCCAAATACGACCGTTGGAAATTAAATCCATTTTCGTTAAAAAAAAACAATATTTCATTTAAAAGTACCTGACTTTTTACTCTGCTATCATATATCTATTCTATTAATACTAAAGCATATTTTCTCAACCTGGGGTTCGCGACTCCCAGAGGGGTCGCGTTTAGCATTATGGGGACTTGCAACATGCTCAAAAAATAAGACCCGTATACACATCCCGTACCCGTAGAAACATCCTTTATTAAAGTATTTTTAATTTAAAAGTAGTGTTAAAATTCAATATTACCAGGCAATAACAACATAATAAAATAAACTTAAATAAAATAATAGCCAAAGTTGTTTGAAATAATAATTTAATACCACGGTTAATTTTGTTTTTCACTTAAAAGTTTTTCTTTACCTCTATCATAATTGCAAACACACATTATTTTGCATTGATAATAGATGATTTCTATATTTAGTTTTTAAAGACACCATAGACGAAAAGTTTTTTTCGCATAAGTAAGAAGTAACGAAGGGAATCAATGTTTTCAAAGCTTCCGTTATTAGGTTTCTGTATGCACATCATCGTGCAAGCCAAAACTTATCTAAATCTTGAGTTAAAAAATCTAGTTTTAGAATTTTGTCGGCCCATATTTCAATAAGTTGGTTGTGAATCTCAATAGCTAATTCAGACGTTGCAACAACATTTTTATCAAACGGATTGAGAACCCATATTTTTAACAAATCATCGTTGCTATCTGGTAAATATAATAACTGAATTGCCAATTCGTGTAAAGGCGTTTTCATACTCTCCAACACGCAACAATTAAATAATTTTCTAAATTCATATTTTTGGTAATATAATCGGAAGTTAAAGTGAAGTTAGAAATTTAAAAGCAAGTTATTCAAATATGAAAATATATATCACTCAAGTAAGCCAAGAGCAATAAAGTTTCACCATCTTTTAAAAACTGATAAGCTATTTTTATGTGTAAAAAAAAAATTAAATTCATTTCGCAATTCAAAAAGCCTCGTTAGAACTTTTCCTCGGGTCAACCACCTGACTTCAGTACGGAAAAGCAGTGAGTCGTATTTGGCACCCATTTCTTCGCACAATGTGGAAAGCAATCTAATCTGCAATGGTCCTAGTATGTATGGTCGTCTGCATCTTTTTTATAGCAAGCGCATTTCTGTAAAGAAATGAGCTTATATGTGGCATAATGTCTTTTAATTTTACCATCACATCACTATTTTTCCCCGTTATAGCTTTCGTGCCATCAGTACATATCGCAATACATTTATTAAAGTTTTCGTTTTGTGTTGCACCAATAAAAACTTTAAAGAGTCCTTCGTCAATTGCATTACCAGGGACTGATTTGCAAAAAAGCATATTTTCTTTAATTGCTCCCTCGCACTCGCATTCGTATCGGATAAAACAGAAAAATTGCACCAAGTTCAACACGTTTTCGTTTTGTGTTGCACCAATAAAATCTTTAGAGAACCTTTCGCCAGTTGTACGACCTCAGACTGATTTGCAAAAAAAAACTTTTTTTTTTGATTCGCCCCTCGTATTCGTATCGAACAAAACCGAAATTGAGCCTAGTTCGGCACATCTGTTGACTCGTCGAACTGAATAGCAAAAAATTCACTTGATTTAACCTTTTCAATTATTTGATCGTGAATATCATAAGCTATTTCATATGTTTTAATACTGCGTACGTCTTTATATTGAATATTATCGTCATTTGAAAGTGGTATAGATTTCAACTTTTTTGCTTCTTCCGGACTTATCATCACATTGACTATATTAATGGCAGATAGTAAAATGAGCTTTTTCGCAATCGTGTGAGGCTTAGACTCCCTTGCCACTCTTAATGCTACAAAATAAAATTTTTGAAGTGCTGCAGTCTCATTACATCTCATTATTATTAATTTGTTGATAGCAATTTGTTTTGTAAAAGCGGGTGTTTGTTTCTAGATGTCGGACTAATTTTGAAGGTTTCATGTTTTCCGCGGACAATGAATCCATATTTTAAATATGTTTTATTATACAATCTAATTTTTTTCTTTACTGATTCACCAGATGTAGACAGTGCATTTTATTCTGTCACAAATTCATTCATTTTATTTAATATTATTAATTCATTTTATTACCACAATATTATTAATTTATTTAACACTAAGTGAGAGAAGAAATTGTAGTACTTGTTCTCGTAAAAACGTCATTAACAATTAAACTCTTCATTGCGTTCCTTTATTTTTATTACCAAAGCGCAGAACTTGTACGAACTGGCCAGCGCGCTTTGCGCGTGTATAACCTACATATATATATATATATATATATATATATATATATATATATATATATATATATATATATCTATATATATATATATATATATATATATATATATATATATATATATATATATATATATACTATATATATATATATATATATATATATATATATATATATATATATATATATATATATATATATATATATATATATATATATATCTATATATATATATATATATATATATATATATATATATATATATATATATATATACTATATATATATATATATATATATATATATATATATATATATTATATATATATATATATATATATATACTATAGTTATATATATATATATATATATATATATATATATATATATATATATATATATATATACATATATATATATATATATATATATATATAATATATATATATATATATATATATATATATATATATAACTATAGTTAATGAACACAACTTTAATTTTAACGACATAAAAATCCTAGATTTTGAAAAACAATATAAAAAAAGAAATATAAGAGAAATGATTTATATAAAAAAAAACACATAATACCATTAATTTCAGAAATGATACAGATAATTTAAGTTGTATATATAATAACATTATTAAATAATAAATTTTCATAATCTTTTATTTTTGCATCTAATATTCCACATAACAAATTCAAAACAATTAGGTTATAATAAAAAACAAAAAATTTAATTTTATTTAATATTATTTAATATTATTAATTCATTTTATTACCACAATATTATTAATTTATTTAACACTAAGTGAGAGAAGAAATTGTAGTACTTGTTCTCGTAAAAACGTCATTAACAATTAAACTCTTCATTGCGTTCCTTTATTTTTATTACCAAAGCGCAGAACTTGTACGAACTGGCCAGCGCTCTTTGTGCGTGTATAACCTACATATATATATATATATATATATATATATATATATATATATATATATATATATATATATATATATATATATATATATATATATATATACAACTTATATATATTATATAAATAACTATAGTTAATGACCACAACTTTAATTTTAACGACATAAAAATCCTAGATTTTGAAAAACAATATAAAAAAAGAAATATAAGAGAAATGATTTATATAAAAAAAACACATAATACCATTAATTTCAGAAATGATACAGATAATTTAAGTTGTATATATAATAACATTATTAAATAATAAATTTTCATAATTTTTTATTTTTGCATCTAATATTCCACATAACAAATTCAAAACAATTAGGTTATAATAAAAAACAAAAATTTAAAAGTGAAAGAATTGTTAAATATGTCAAAGTCAAACATGTCATTTAAAAAAAATTTTAAAAAATTCTCACATTTTATTTAAAAAAATTTAAAAATTAATTGTTTAATTTAATATTGGTATGTTTTGAAACGTAAGTTTGTGTTTTTTATAAAAGTTATATGTATTGTAGAATTATTCTGAGGATGGTTCGTTGTTTGAACCGAAACGTTAATAAAAAAATTAAAAATGAATTACTGGCCGAAAATCGCAATAAATAAAAAAAATAATAATAATAATAAACGGTCAAAAGAATATATATATATATATATATATATATATATATATATATATATATATATATATATATATATATATATATATATATATATATATATAGTGTGTATAGGTAGGTTAAGTTAAAAATTCGCAATATTTTTACCAAAAAAATCTGTGCACCATTAATTTACCTTACTTCAAAAGTTAATAGTAACCAAGATACAGAATGTTAAACTGTGTGGACACTGTCTGCGACAGTTTTCTACGTTTTAAATATCACAACTTTTTTGCGCCTTAGTGTATTCGCATTTTTAATGACAATATTATTTTGTCCATCTTTTTATGTAAATATGGTTTTCTAGATATCTGCGTTTAAATTGTTCATTGCACTCTTTTAAATAGCGTTTTTGAAATGTAACACTTTTCTTAAAGTAGGTAGACTATGATTAAAACAAATACATCAAGGCAACTTTTGTATTGATTGTTAATATTTAATATGAGTATTTCAATAATTGAAATATTTTTAAATAATAATAATAATAAATTTGTTTATGTTTAAAAAAATGTTTATGTTTGTTTAAAAAAATGTTTAAAAAAAAATGTTTACAGATGAAGCAACGTTTACACGTAGAGGTGGATTCAATTTTAGAAAAACTCATGGGTAAAATTTAGAAAATCCATACTTATTAGTATCCGGACGCCATTTCCAACACTAATTTAAAATTGACGTTTGATGTGGTCTTATTGATTATGTAATAACCCAATGGTCCATTCGAATTACCACCGTAAACCATTTAATCGAATTACCACCATTTAAACGGCAAACTATATCTTAATATCCTTCAAACTCGGTCACCCGAATATTTAGATAACATTCCTCTAGAACTAAGACAAAAAAATTAAAGCAAACACAAATGTTATGTTTCAAAAGTGTAATTTAAACGCAGATATCTAGAAAATGGTAACTCGGAGCGACATTTACAAGGTATACCTATTTTTGGTAAAAAAGGTGGATAAAATAATATTTATATTAAAAACGCGAACACAAAGGCGCATAAAAGTTATGACCTTTCATACAAAGAAAAGTGTCGCAGACAGCGCCCTCTACAATTTACATAAGAATTTTCTTGAAATTTAAATGCCTTATCTTAAAAACCCTCCACTTCCAAATTTCGTTCAAAAAAGATACTATTTAAGAAAGTTATTGACGAAAATTGAAAATAAAATTATAACTTTAACACTCTATCTTGGTTACTATTAACTTTAGAACTAAGATAAGTTGGGTTAAATCGCAATATTTTTAGACGAAATATATACAGGATGTCTCGAAACTCAACATCAAGCGGGTGCAGGGCAAAAAGTCAGGTTGTACCAGTTCAGGGAAAAATATTAAAAAAAATCCATGTCATAAGTGATAATAAGCATATTTTTAAAAATCTTGAAATTCAACACCCTAGGCTATATCTTTAGATATTGTGATCACAAATTTCCCAATTTTGCAGTGTTATTTTTTATAACGTGATCCCAAATAACCATGCTATTGACCGCAGTCACAAATCAAACAATGAACGTTGTTAATTTAGTAAAAAAAGTTTCATTGGTCGTGGTTTAAAATATTAAGTCAGCTAACTTTGACACTTCATCTTTAAACAAAAATGTATTACACTACACTGGGCAAGTTATTTCAAAATATGGCCTATTTAGTCAAAATTTTAAAATTGTACAATTGGCACTTTCCTTTCCACAAAAAATATTATGCTTATTTTTTTGCAAAAGGGCCACATACTTTTGTGTGCTCAAAAATGGTATTCACCAGTGTAAGTAAGATGATATTTAATCTTGCGTAACTTACATAGTTGACACACGGAAAATTTGCATTTAACGGGTGAAGACCGGTCCCAGGATCAATTTAAAGTTAACATGTGAACAGGAATTTTAAACGGACAAATAATTCGACCATTTGAGCTGGCTGAAAATTTTAATGGCGCCAACTACTTAAATTTTCTTCGAAAAGATTTGCAGATTTTGGTAGACAATGTACAATTCAATATCTACAGAGAAATTTGGTTTCAACAAGATGGTTGCTCAGGGCATTATGCTCGTCCTGTACAGCATTATTTAAACAGATCCCGAAAGGTGGATTGGGTGCCGAGGTTCAATTGAGTGGCCTCCTCGTTCTTCAGACCTAAACCTCGTTTATTTCTTTTACTGGGGCTGCATAAAATCAAAAGTGTATTCAAAACCAATACAAAATATAGCCGAACTGCGTCATAAAACTGTTGAAGCAACAGAAGAAATAAAAGCAAGGAAATTCGCACGACTGGTGATCGAGCACGACGACAGAAAAATCTTTTCTGGGGAGATGTAGAGCATATAAAAATATTTTGATAAAAATAAGTACTGCAATAATTCCTTTCATTTCATTTTGATTAAGTTTTATCTTAACAAAATAATAGACCTATTATTAATTTGACTCACACACATTGCCTGTGGGTTGAGATTTTTTAAAATAAGGTTATTTTGCAAATAAAAGCAATAATATTTTTTGTGGAAAGAACTTAATTAACATTTTACTTAATTTTACTTAATTAACAATGTTCATTGTTTGATTTGTGACTGCGATCTAAAGGGATCGGACAAGGATTTCGTTATAAAAAATAACACTGAAAAATAGGGAAACTTGTGATCACAGTACCTAAAGATATATAGCCTAGGGTATCGAATTTCAAGATTTTCAAAAATATGCCTATTTTTATTTAACATGGTGACATGTTTCCTTATTTTTGCCAGAACTGGTATAACCTGGCCTTTCGCCCGGCACCCGCTTGACTTTGAGTTTAGGGTTTTAGGGATATATATATATATATATATATATATATATATATATATATATATATATATATATATATATATATATATATATATATATATATACGGTCTTTGGTCTGGCAAATTGAAATGCTTTTATAATTCTTGAATAAAACACAGATAGTAAATTTGCCTAGGTCTAGTCTCTTTTCAGAAGTATAATGTATAACATTTATAAAAATGGAGTCGTACACAATTCAACCGAGAGTTAAAATTGTTTAATTATTTTATGAAAATAGGCGTTCAGTGAAAAATGTTTTAAGAAATTTACGGTTTGCACCAGCGTCCATCTGAAAGCACTATCAAATCGAATTTTAAACATTTCAAAAGGCTGGTTTGGTAGAAAATAAAAAAGACCAATATATAGTCGTACGTGGTCGTTCACAAGAGTCTCTTGATTTGGTACGTGAAAATATTGCTGATTTGGTACGTGAAAGTATTGCTGAAGACCCAGAAATTTCTATTAGACAATGTTCCAACAATTTGGACTCAGTGAATACACAACATGGCGTATTTTACGAAAGGATTTAGAATGACACATGAACTAAAGCCACTCGATCATACAAAACGTTGTGCATTTGTCAATTGGATCAAAGAACAAACAGATGATTTTTCTCAAAAAATCATCTTATCAGATGAAGCACATTTTGAAATTAGTAGCTATGTTAATAAACAAAATTGCCGCATTTTGGGTGAGTAAACTCCACGATTGATTCACGAGAAATATCTGTGTTTGGTGTTTACGGTCAGTAGTTGTAATTGGGCTCTATTTCTTTCAGAATGCTGCTGGTGAAGCTGTAACGGTGAATGGTGTCCGATATCGTGAGATGATAATTGCATTTTTGTTGTCGGAATTGAATAATACTGATCTGGAGAATATGTGGTTCCAACAGGATGACGCTACTCCTCACTTTACTAATCCAACAATTGTTTCATTGAAAGAAAAATTTCCTGGATGAGTAAATCGATCATGTTAATGGCCACCAAGATCATGTGATTTGACACGGTTGGAGTATTTTATTTGGGACTATGTGAAAAACCAGGTCTACAAGAATAATCCACAATCGATTCCTGAACTACAGGATGAAATTATTCGTCATTGGTGAGATAGAACCACAGTTATGCCACGATATGCCAAAATGTCATCTAAATGTTGACATCACAAAACAGTGGACACCTGTGGAGCTGCAAGAGGTGGTCGTTTGACAGATATTGTCTTTCGTGTTTAAATGTCGTACACTATGTTATATATATATATATATATATATATATATATATATATATATATATATATATATATTAAAACCATTGCTCTTGATAGTCGTATACTGTTAACTGTCGGTTTATTGGGTTGCCTATATTACGGTCGCCCTTTTTGATATCGACCGCGACCGACGTTGCTTAACTTCAGCTAAAGAGAATTAATGTTCGAGGTGATGCGGATCGTCTTTGGGGCTTAGATGATTATAATAAATTAAATTAATATTGATCATAACAATTAACAAGCAAATTCAAGATTTAAAAGAAAGATATAACTCTAAGAAAATTAGAAATACGGATAATCAAATAAAAACTGCTCAGATATGCTGCACCAATTCCCAACTATCCACCTCGACTGTCTTACTAAATTATTAAGCACAATTCAGTTGAACACTGAAAGAAAATGGGATTGTAGACATATGTTGTAAACCGTTGAAAAATGAACTAAATTAATGCAGTATTAAGTTTCTTAGTCACTGTCAATTTTTTTTAATACTAAAATTTATTTAACGTACCATTTACATTCAAGGAGGAGCAGCGGATTCATTATTTCACTCAAATGAAGATTATTCTGAACATAAACTACTTTGTACTTGAGAGCACCTTTAGACCTAAGCTTCGAAACTATGATATGAGGGTCTCCCAATTCTGAAATCAACCACCGAGTATGCAAAAGTATTTTTAATAAATCAGCACATAAAGCTTTGTTTTGCAGAAAGTGGTGGTTAAAATGTTTTTAAGCACTAAAATTGCTACATAGTTTATATTTTAAGAACTTTTGATTACATAACCGAACATAGATGTGATTCGTGAAGGGAACATGTGAGCGCAAATAGTCGATTCTTAGTTATAATTTTTTGTGATAAATTACCGTTAACCATTAGATTTCAACGAATAAACGCAACCAAACGAATACATACAACTGTATTTTATTGTAAAATCCATAGTCCAAACTTTTCAATTATTCCATTTATTTCACTTTATATTAGGGATAATTATTTCTTAACTCTGAACTCTCACGTGAGTTATTATTATTATAACTCTGAACTTTCACGTTTAGAGTTATTTAATTGCTTTGAATATGATTTAAGGAGTTAAAATAAAACTCTCTAAAGGTTAGTGAACTAAAAGAAACAACAAGAACTATCTTTAAAATATTATATTCTGTGTAACAACGCAATGTTCACAGCGTGTAATGCATATTCCTAAAGATAATTTTCTTCTTGGTTTCTCTTCTCATTCCGCAATACCTTCTCTGTGTTCCCAATTCCATGTGCGCAATACTATAATTTTACACCTTAAATCCGCTCCTAAGGAAATTCACAAACAAACAAATAATATCTTTCAGTAACATTCTGGCTTTTTGGAGTCAATTCTAACACTTTGTTTTAATATATTTGTTTCTATGTGACGCCTTTGGATCTATTTTTCTAATTGTTTCCAATTAACTCTCAGTTATCTACGAGTTAAGCATGTAATCAAGAAACATGTAACATTGAAAATGTTGAACTTGATGCAAGTAGTTGAAGCCGGTATTTGCATTACCTGAGCAAAAATTATATTTTTTATTTAAGTAACCAGGATATCTATTTGAAATGCTCTCCTTAATTCGTAGGTTACTAAAAGAAGTATATTGGTTATTGTTTATTGTCTATGATTGTTGATTCCGATTGTTGATTACGTTTCGGTTAGTTAACCCCTAAAGATAACTGAGAGTTTATTGGAAAAAAAATAGAAAAATAATGATCCAAAGACGTCACTTAGAAATAATATGAAAACATTTATTAGAATTAATTCCAAATAATCAGAATGTTACCGAACAATATTATTTGTTTGTTTGAGAATTTCTTTAGGCGAGGATTTGTGGTGTAAAATTGCCAATAAATATGGAATTGGGAATACAGGGAAGATATTTCGGAATCAGAAGAGAAACTAAGAAGGAAACGGTTTTTAGAAATACGCGTTACACGCTGTTGCCAACAACAAAGTTGCCTTGTTACAAAGAATGTCAACATTCCAAACACGTTCCATGTTTGCGCTTACATGTTCCAATCACGTATCTTTCACTTTCTGCAAAACAAAGCATTATATGCTGATATCAAAAATACTATAAAAAACCAGAAATTAAATTTATTTAATGCTTCTCTAATATGTAAAATTTCTATCAAAATAGTTTTTCTTATTAGTATGTTGATTTCAGAGATAAGATAAGCCTCGTATCATACTTTCGAAGCATAGGTCTAAACGTGCACTCTAGTATAAAGTAGTTTATGTTCAGAATCATCTGCATTTGAATGAAAGAATGAAACTTCTTCCCCTTGAATTTTGAATGTAAATGGTATGTTATTATTTATCATTTTTTGTTAAAATTTACAGTTAGTTAATATAACAGTTTTTATAAAGTTGAATAGATTGGAATATTTGTTTAATGGCCCATCAATTCCATAAACCGCTCTAGTTGTTCAACTGTTGTCTGTTCTGGGACCGCGATAACGGCTTCTCTCTTGTTTCAACACACAAACAAATTTTAGTATTCCAAGTAACTTAATACTACATTTCCAAATCTAACATATTTTAATATATATATATATATATATATATATATATATATATATATATATATATATATATATATATATATATATATATATATATATATATATACATGTATGTATGTATATGCAGTATTTTTACACTGGATTTCACTTTTCAACTGGATTGTACCTGTCTACTTTATTACTAAAGCACCTTGTCGTAGTGGAGGTGGATAGTTGGAAATTGGTTAATCATATTTGAAGAGTTTTTATTTGATTATTGGTATTTCTAATTTTCTGAGGGTTACTTGTTGTTATTAAATCTTAAATTTCCTTGTTAATTCCCATTATCAAAATTAATTTCACTTATATTTATCTAAGCCCCGCATCAGGTAGAACATCAGTTCTCGATAGCGCAATTTCAATCAACGTCGGTCGCTGTCGATATTTAAAAGGCTGACCGTAATATAGGCAACCCAATAAACCTACACTTAACGGTATACGAATATCAAAAACCAAAAGTCTCTAAAGCCTGTATAATAAGGCAGGGGGCGGATAGACCGCTTGGTGAGTGGCGTCACCACCTCCCCGAGCTGAGAGGAGTACACCTCTAGAAAAAACCCCCAAGCTCAAGGTGGAAATCCATCGTGCCGAGGAGTTGAATGGCACAGGGTTAAAGTGTCTCTAACGATGTCTCCGGATACCTAGCGCCCTCCGGTAGTAAATAGCTTTCCCATGGTAAATCGGGGCTCTGCCTTGGGTGACCGTTTTTTCCCTTGAACCCAAAAAAAATTTTTATGGAGATTGAAACATATAATGATATTATACAAGGCGGTAGGGTTTTGAGCAAAGAACCCTTCGGAACCGTCGGGAGGATTTGTCCGGGGTTGGTGAGTCTGGAGCGAGTGGCAACTCCCAACTCTATGGCACCACAAGAATGGCATGAACAAGACAACTGAAAAAATCCATCCATAATTAGAATATAATAGTCAATCAACACCAGAGACTTCAATACAAACCCAACAAAAATCAGGAGCTAATAATCAGGTACCGGCTGGCTCGCCCCCCATAAGGAGGGCTGTCAGCAGGACCGAGCGCACTCCACGTATTAGATGGACACGTGAAATGAATATTGAAGTAATGAGTGCCTATTATTACGTGAACCAGTCTGCAGATATACTGCTACCTGGATGGGGAAGTGCACTTCACCAAGAATATAAGAAGAGGTTTGCTGAAACACAGTTATCGGAACAAAACTTAGCAGACCGTAAAAATCTTATATTAAGAAAAAAATATCTTACCGAAACAGAATTAATGAACATCAAGAGAGAAGTCGGTAATAAATTACACCAAAGCATTACATATGACCCACCTCAAGAAAATAACATGGATATCTTTAACATGAACACAGTGTACCAACCGGTAGTACAAACTCCAATCCTAACAACAGAAGTATCATCAACTCAAAATGAAGAAACAGTCATGAATGGAAACTTTTTTAACATACGAGAAAGATTTTACAGTCTATTGGCTCATTTTACTGGCTCAAATCCACTAAATAGGCCAAAAATACCGATTCTGCGCAACATTGCAAAATCCCGCTTTACTATAATGCAGGTCAATAAAGTTTTGGAATCGCATTTATCGGGGATAATGAACCTTAGTGACATACATCTTGCGTTGTACTGTGCAGCAGTAACTGTAATCGAGGTTTCAGGTCAAAAAACTTACACCCTCAATGCGACAAGGCGTAATATCCAAAAAGATACACCTGCCTGGAAAAAGCGCCTGGAAACTGATATCAAAGATTTTCGAGCGAAGGTTGACATTATTTCTGAATATCTTGCTGGAAATACATCTAGCAAAGTGACGAAAAAAACGAAAATAATTGCTAAAAAATCTAGCATTGGATTTGAAGAGTCAAACTTTTGCGAGAAATTATTAGACCTGAAAGATCGATTTAGACATAAGGCTAAAACGAAGGGAGCCAGACTAGCCAGATACAATGAGACAGAAAAACGAAAACACCAAAATGCAATGTTTCAAAATAGCCAGAAAAAGTTTTATAGAGAACTAGAAGCTCAGGGTAACCAGTCAAAACATGAAAATGTGAATGTATCTACCTTTGAGAAATACTGGAAATCTGTCTGGAAAAGATCTGATGGTTATGACCACGGAACTATGAAAAGCATATACTACACCGTCTGTCATGCCACATTGTTCGTAAAATTTTATGTTAAGTGAGAGGAGTTGAATTGCTTTCTCATTTTGGCATTGTAATATAGACTAGCTTAAGCTGAGATGCTGAGTTCAGTACGAGGATAATAATAATAATAATAATTCCTATTCCTAAGTCACTCGAAGATGACACCATTGACGAACAATTGTCTCTGAAGTGGCTGACCGATGGACTCTTGTACCCAGAAACAGAAGGTTTCGCGATATCTATTCAAGATAGGGTAACAAGAACAAAAAACTATGAAAAGCACATTTGGACTTAGTCGATAAGTGCAGGAAATGCGGTACTTTGGGGGAAACAATTTAGCACCTTATTGGCGGTTGCCCGACCCTTGCTCCTAATGCTTATTTAGGACAGCATAATCAGCTGGCAAAAATTATACATCAACAAATTGCAAAGAAAATACTTGCTATTAGAAAGCGCACCTCCTCCATATTATAAGTACTCACCTTCTCCTGTACTTTAATCATCCGATACCATTCTTTACTGGGACAGACCAATCACTACTGATCGAACGGTTGATTATAACAGGCCGGATATTGTTTTAATCAACAAAAAGGACAAGAGGGCTTTTATAATTGACATCGCAGTTCCACTATCTCACAACATTAGAAAAACTGAGATAGAAAAATCAACAAAGTATGAAAATCTGGCATGCGACTTGAAGAACCAGTGGAAACTGAGTAAGGTAGATGTAGTGCCCTTCGTTATATCCGCCGAAGGCCTGATAAGTAAGAGATTTTCAAAGAACCTCGAGAGCCTCGGTATCTCGAGATCGATTGCCATAGTGGGACAGCGTGCCGTGCTCTTGCAAACGTGTCACATTGTTGGTAAGATATTATGCTAGGGTGAGAGGAGCTGAATTATTTTTTCATCTTGGCATTGGAATATCGGCCAGAATGAGCTGAGATTCTACAGTAAGGATGAGCAGAATGATAATAATAATAATAATAAATCCATTAAGCAGCATGCTCAGTGAAAGCCAGTGCGGATATAATATAGACAAACAAACATCAATCTCACATCAATTTTATATGGACGACCTGAAATTATACGCAAAAGGACGTAGCCAATTGAGAAGTCTCCTTGAAACGGTCGAAAGATTTAGTTCAAACATCAAGATGGAACTTGGGATTAAGAAATGCGCTATTATACATATAAAGAAAGGGAAATATGAAAAAGTAGAAAACACCTAGCTAACAGATGGCACAATCATATCCGGTCTCAAACGTGAAGAACAATACAAATATTTGGGGTTTTACCAAACGTCAAAGACTGACCAAAAAAAGAACAAACAACATTTTGAAAGAGAATTTCATAAAAGGTTGAGACTTATCCTGAAAACTCAGCTGCATGTAAAAAATAGATTTAAGGCAATAAACACCTGGGTCATCCCTTCAATAACGTATACCTTTGGAGTACTGTCGTGGACGAAGACAGAATTACAGGAGTTGGATGGTAAAGTCCGCACTATCCTAACGAAGCACAGATTACATCACCCAAATTCAGCACTAGAAAGATTATACTTGCCAAGGTATAAGGGAGGCAGAGGACTTCTGGATTTGGAAATCTTCCACTCTGAACAGATAGCCCAGTTGCGCAAATACTTTGAAAACTGTAAAACCCATTAATGTAGCACTGAGGAAATGTGATACTAAACTATCGCCACTTAACCTGGCCGAACAAAACTGGTCCTAAGAACATTTGAATATGGAACAACTGGAGGCAGACTGGAAAGGAAAGGAACTGCATGGTAGATACCATTACAGCTTGCACCAAAAGGAGGTATGTAAAAAGTCATCAACGCCATATTTAACATCTGGTTACCTATTTCCCGAAACTGAAGGAGCACTAGCATCCAAGATCAGGTTGTTGCAACAAAGATGTATCGAAAATACATTTTAAAGGAGGGAACTTTGGATACACAGTGTAGAGTGTGTCAGGCAGATGCAGAGTCAATACAACATATAATATCTGGCTGTTCCGCATTGGCTTCCACAGCTTACCTCAACAGACAGAATGATATATGTAAAATTCTGCATCAGGCATTATGCGTAAAATATCTCCTAGTATCAGAGAAAGTGGGATATTACAATTACTCACCCAAGTCTGTCGGTGAAAATGAAGACATCAAAATATATTGGGACACAACCATAGTCACCGATCGGACTTTATTACATAATCGGCCAGATTTGGTTGTTTTGGAAAAGAAAGCTAAACGGGCTATCATCATTGACATAACAGTACCACTAGATAATAATTTACCTGCGAAGTACGCTGAAAAGGTTAAAAATATGAACAGCTTGCTTTTGAGATCAAGGACATGTGGCATTTACATAAGGTAAAGACAATGCCAATAGTCACATCAGCCAACGGTCTGGTACACAAAAACACCATCAAACATATTGAAGAGCTGGCTTTAAACAACCACCTTATTGTACAGATGCAGAAAGCAGCCATTCTAGAAACAACCAGTATCGTTCGAAAGGTCCTATCCAAGTAGTAATCATCAATATTTGTATTCACAATCAGTTTTTCGCATATTTTATTGTTTCTAATGTCACATTAATTAATGAAAATGAATGGACTGTTGGCCAAAATTCTGCTTTGCCAAAAGCTCATATTTGCCAAAAATTCCTGTAATAATCATTGATGCTTATGCAGTTAAAATTGTGAACTTGAATATATTTTTACCTATTGATTTTCATTACAATTTCAACACAAAATTTACACATGTCTTGGGTTTTAAATTTTCACACTAGGTGGTGGTGAGTGTCAATGGTGATGGCGAGTGTCATTAATTTTATAACTTGATATGTAGTCTGTAGTTACCCAAAACATCTTTAATTATACCTGCTTTATTATCTTCGGGCAGGAATTGTTTCATTCTCATATAAAAAGATGTGGTCATCATCTCATTTGTACATCTACTTCCTCCTCGTATTTTATATACAAATTAATATAATTTTGTTTACAATTCAATCTAAAAGTAACATTACTACGTCTCGAGACTTAAATAACAAAGTGTATCACTATTAGAAATTCTTCCTTTTTAATATGGCATTTTCTTTATGCTGCTTTAAATACTTCAACCTGCATTTTATTATCATTTCACAACCGTAACCATAATTCATTGAATGAACATACGAACATGAATAACGCATATAGTGAAAAGACAAAGTCCAACAATTATTGGGCCATGAAATATGCATTAGTGAATATAGTGAATATATTCAGATCTTCGAATTTAGCAGGGAGTAGAACTGTCATAGGCTGATTTTGAAACTCTCAAATATGTTTTGAAATCGAAAACTTCAATATATTTTTAAAGAAAATTATTTAATTACCATAATGTGCTCTGCTCGTTCTAACGTATAATTCCGAAACTTAGACATTAAATAAAAATACATAATTATCATTACTGTACAATTATACCGACATCGGATAGTGTGCTTTGGCGATTCATAACTTTGCTCTTTTGTTTTAAATTATTAGTGTCATTGCTAGTGCATTATTGTGTATCAGTTCTGTTTTCTGTTTGTAATGGCACATCTAAATTAATTAGTTGTTATTATAATTGTTACTATAGCTAACAAGGATCACAGGTAAGAACATATTGTATTAAATGCTGGGAATACATTAATCGACGGCCTCTCCTGCAGTAAAACGATACGAGGAGACAGGGGAGTGCAGATGGTGATCTAGACAAGGACGTAAACGGTGCACGACACAAAGGGATGACCGCTATTTATAACTTTAGTCATTCCAAAATCGCACATTTACAGCTCCGCATCTAAAAAATGAACTGCTAAAAGGAAGGCTAGTTAATGTTAGTGTAAAAACAGTAAGAAGAAGGAAGTTGGCTTAAATCCAAAAAGTCCTATCAAAGTCTCTCGGCTTTTTCCACGTCACAAAACGGCCCGGTTACAATTTGCACGGGACCATGCTGATTGGGATGAACGTGAATGGAGCAAAGTTTTTTTCTCCGATAAGACATAAATACAATTGTGGAAACCTGATGGACGTGATAGAGTCTATAGAAGAACTGAGGAACGATATCCTATGTCATGGGTGCGTGCAAACCGTGAGCTTCGGTGTAGGGTCCATTGTGCTATAGGGAGGGATCAGTTGGGAAAGTCGTTCGGCGCTTGTTGCGGTGAATATAAGAATGAATACAGACTAGTACATCCGTAACATCAATGAATAACATGTTCTACCATATGGTAGCTTTATTATGGTATGGTATTTTATATGGTATATGACAGATTTGTGCTAATGCACGATAATGCTGGCGTACATGCTGGAGAAACAGTGTTCCAGTACCAATAGGAAGTCGAGAAGCTTTGTTTGACTGGCCAACTTTAAGTCCCGATTTAAATCCTATCGAACACCTATGGGATATTCTCAAACGCCGTATACGAGCTCGAAGTCTAACTCCTAATTCAATTGTAGCATTACCAATCGCCGTTCAGAAAGAATAAAGCAAATTCCGCAAAGAGGCCATAAGAGATATTCTGCGAAGCGTGTCCAGAAGGATGCAAGCTGTAATTAAAGCTAGAAAAAAAAACACAACACAAAAAACAATATTGATACATTTTCGTGTTAGTTAAAAAATAATGTTAATTGCCACTTTTGTTATTCTTTCAATTAAATGTAACAACAAATGCATTCTCTTTCATTCCATCAACCAGGAATATTTTATATAAAGAAAAGGGTATTATTGTACATAGAACAATCCAAAATAACAGACTTAGTAATAAAAATTACAGAAATGTTACGGGCAAATTTAAAATAGAACTTAGAAAAAATATGCAACATTTTTGTCGAGCAATGTACATAAAAAGGAGTAACACACTATGTTATAGAGCAATCCCCATTGTTATGGGTATAACAATGGGGATTGGGAATGCGAATTTAATTATACCCATTGTTATGGGTATAATTAAAATATTAAATACCATATAGGAAGATTACGCAACACTGCCACATTATTAGATGCGGTAGAAATATTAGGTAGGTAGAATTTGAAAGGTAGAAAGTGGAACTGGACAGGGAATATTTCCAGAATATCTGATTAGAAATGGAGCCAAAAGATTATTGAATGCAGATCACTACACAATATCTCCAGAAACTGGTGACGCTCTTCAACAAGATGGCATAATGGAAAGCTAGGGAAACACTTATGTTTATAGAGTTCCGTAGATACGTAAAAAGATTTTTTTTTTCATGGCATGGTGCTTCAATATTGAAGGATTAAGATTTTGGGAAATTATTCTAACGAATGGTAACTACTCAACACATAAAGTACCACTAAGGCAAATTTGGCAAAATTTTACACAGATATCGGGGATTTTGGAAAGACTTGTGCTGGTAATATTACTACTTCTACGAAAATATTCTACGCCAATATATAGTCAAACAATTTTACAGGATACCCAAATCGAAATTTCATGAGACAAAAACAATAGAAAAAATAACCAGGATTTCACCTCAATAGTACATTAGCTCACAAGAGTTTAATTCATAATCCGTAGAATGTAGGTAAGCTAACGAAAGGCTTGTACTGGTAATATTACTGCTTCTACGAAAATATTCTACACCAATATATAGTCAAACAATATTATAGGATGCCCAAATCGAAATTTCATGAGACAAAAACAATAAAAAAATAACCAGGATTTCACCTGACTAATACCATAGCTCACAAGAGTTTAATTTATAGAAAAGCTAACAAAAAAAAATTGAAGAAAAGAAATGAACAAAAAGATTGTTATAAATGTCTGTCTGAAAAGATTTTACCTTTATTTGCACAGGGCAACTTTATATATCGGCATGTTTCTACGTATTAAAAATCATATTGAGCCTTGACTTAAATAGTCATAAAAATTGTACCATCAGTTAAATGATATCTTGTACGGAGCTGCGATATGAAATTGCAAACTCACAATTTATTAGTTCGTAGAATATCTCCTAAAATAGTCTCCTTAAATTACATTTTCAAATTTCCTCTGCAACTCGGAGAACACGCTTTGAAAAAATTTTATTCGTATTAAATTTTATTACATAATTTTCAAATTTTCTAGCCGAATATACTGCTTATATAAATATCTTGTGGAGAAATTTATAAAAATTAGGAAAATCCAAAAAAAAGTAAACAGCATTTTAACGTACAATTGATTGAAGAAATGAAGCAGGATCATATTTGGGTTAACAAAGCCCTAGTCGTAATCATTTCATAAACATTCAACTTAATAATATACCGAACCTTATAATAATGTTTCTAGTGTTTAAAGCTAAAGTTACATATTATAATTTATTGAGTTGTAAGTACATTATTATTTGAAAAATGAGTCAGATAACAATGTCGAGAAAATAATATCACTAGTTCGAAACTTTATACCTAGAAATCCAAGAGATTTTAAATATAATAAGTTAATTAACTTTATTAGCACATTTCCTATATATTAATTAGATTTATACATACAACTGATTAAATTATGAAAGAAACCACTATAAAAGAATAGTTTAGAACTATCGGATTAAATACAGCTATACCGGTGCTTTTACCGATGATATTAGGCCCGTGATAGTAATTTAACATAATCACTTTCCATCACGGAATATGCTTTGTATAATATGTATTTGCACAATACGGCATAGAAGACGTTTTTCATCCAAACCATTCTCTATCAAAATGTTAACATGTTAAACTCTCGAATATACTAAGTAGTAATATACCTCGGTAATTCTCACAATCCTGTGTCTTATAGAGTGAGAGAATATTTGCTAGCTCCCAGCTTTCTGGTATCTTATTCCATCCATTTATTTTATTGATTATTTCTAATAATATTTCTCCCGTTTCCCATTTTCAAGTGTTGTCCGCTTCGACTGAAGAGTCCAGAGACTCTTCACAGAATCAACGGATCGGCACCCGAAATGATTTAAAAAAAACACACACAAACACACACACACACACACACACACACACACACACACACACACACACACACACACACACACACATACATATATATATATATATATATATATATATATATATATATATATATATATATATATATATATATATATATATATATATATATATATATATTCTTTGTGGATCAGACCTTGGCGTTGGTCACACACACAAATATATATATATATATATATATATATATATATATATATATATATATATATATATATATATATATTCTTTGTGGATCAGACCTTGGCGTTGGTCACACACACAAATATATATATATATATATATATATATATATATATATATATATATATATATATATATATATATACATATATATATATATATATATATATATATATATATATATATATATATATATATATATATATATATATATATTCTTTGTGGATCACACCTTGGCGTTGTAAAGGGGCTTCAGCAAGTCAATGAAGCTTTGAGCTATACCGCCTGAAGCGTATGCTCCTAGAAAGGTAACCCATGGCGGACAAGTCAAGGCAGAGACCTCAGACTAACATGATCCAAAATCTGCTAACTCGCACTGGACAAGCGTGAAAGATTACGGTCGAACCCCCAACATGGCTTTATAATTTCAAACAGGGCCCTCATTCACCGGAGGCCAAGGGGCAACTACCTACAACTGCTACAAAGCAGAGGGTGCTAAGAATCACCGGGTTAGATCAGGTTGCCATTGGACTTTTGACTGCAAAAATTGTTGATCGAGCTTGACAACATACATTGGGGCATCATAGGGCTATGTGATACTCAAAGAAAGGGCGAGAAGCTAATCAAACTGGAAACAATTGGTCACGTACTTTACATTCGGGGTACGGAGAATGGGCGATGTGATGGAATTGGATTCCTCATTAACCGAAAGTTGAAGGACAGTGTTGTAAAATTTGAAAGTATATCTGACCGACTTGCCCAATGCGTCATTCAACTGAATAAACAGTTTAAGCTTCAAACCGCCCAAGCTTATGCACCAACTATAAGCTATGGTGATGAAAAAATGGAGATATTTTATGATGATGTTGCCCAGCTTCTAGACAATGAGAAGTGCAGGTTCAAAATTCTGATGGATGGCTTTAATGCTAGAATTGGAACAACAGCAAGAAATGGTGAAAATGCTACTGACTCATATGGAAGTGCTGAGCGGGACAATAGAGGTGACAGATTGGTTGATTTTGCGGAAGGACAAGAACTGTATATTATAAATATACAGTTCAGTCTTTGCTATGCCCATTTTGTCTCACAAGTAACATTGACTTCATCATGTCAAATGATAAAACCATATCTTGCAATTGTACTGTCCTGAAGCGTTTTAATGTCGGAAGTAACCATTCAATGGTACGAGCAAAGGTTAGGTTAAACTGTCGAAGAGAACGTACAAGAATGGTAAGATCGAAGGAAGGCAAGGTAAATTCTGGGAAGCTGCATCAGAAGGGCAGTGTTTTTGAGATTGTTTTGTCGAACCACATTGATGTGTTGCAAGTCCCAGAGGAGATGGAAATAACTCATCAGTATGAAAAAATTATCGACAATGTGCTTGAAACGGCTGCTGCAATAGCAATAGCAAGAAAACATAGCAAAGGGTTTCAAACAGTCAAAAATCTCCAGTGAGACAATTGATTTAATGGAAAAACGGCGTGCAATGAGGAATACAGGCAGTCTTTTTGGCAGAGTCGAGTACGTTGAACTTTGCAAAACTATAAGAAAACGTATTCGAGAAGAAACACGTTGGTTCATCATGCAACTAGTACAACAACTAGTAGTAACAAACACTGGAAGAAAACAAAGGAATAAATAAAGCAAAACAAAAGCTGAGAAATATAAGAACACAGATATATGCCTTATTGCGTGAGGATGGCACAGTGTGCAGGGAACGTACGGAAATGTTAGCGGTTATCAGAAGATTTTATTCCAAGTTATATGAAGATCAAGCCGAGTCAAAAAGAGCAGTGTCCACGAAAGGGTAAATGCCAGATATTCTGTTCGATAAAATGACAAATGCTATAGAAGAGATGAAAAATTAAAAGGCTCCAGGAAAGTACAGTGTAACAGTTGAGATGTTAAAAGCTGGGGGTCGAACTTTACATAAAATACTGACAAAATTGTACTCAAAATACATCAAAGGACAAAAAATACCCAACCTATGGAAAAATGCTGAAGTGGTTCTTCTTCAAAAAAAAGGAACTCATGAAGATTTAAAAAACTACCGCCCATAAACCTTCTGTCAGTATTGTACAATGTTTTCAGCAACATAATATCTTGAGGAATATTGAGAACACTGAGTGACACACAACCAAGATAATAAGCAAGGATTCAGAAGTGGATTCAGTATAATGGATCATAACCAGGTTGTGCAACAGGCCACAGAAAGGCAAAATGAATACACCATGCCACTGTGCTTGACTTTTATTGACTCAATATCAAAGCATTTGACTCAATATCAAAGCAAGCCATAATGGATGTATTGCTTAACCAAGGGATAGACAGAGCCTATGTGAACCTACTGATCCAGGTATGATGAAGCTACAGCGACAGTTCACATGAATGATCTTGAAATTAAAATCAATATAGAACATGGTGTACGGCAGGGTGACTCAATATCGCCTATTTTTTTCTCAGCCTTCCTTGAAGAGGTATTCCATAATCTAAATTGGGAACAGGATGGAATAAAAATAAATGGTGCATATTTCAGTCACCTTAGGTTTGCAGATGGTATTGTTCTTCTGTCACGAAACCCAGATGAACTACAAAAACACATACAAGCGCTGCAAAGGGCAGGAGAACATTTGGCTTGAAAATAAATCTCAAGAAGAGTTAGGTTATGTTCAACACATTTGCTGAAAATAGAAGAATATTTACTTTAGGAAGCGATTTAGAGGTGGTGGACCCCTATATATATCTTGGGCAAAGTGGAACGGCTGTGTGGCTTGCAGGTATTTGACAGGCTCAATATACTGTTTAAGAACAAACTCCCACTTTGCCTGAAGTTTTGACAAACGGAAGTGAAACATAGACACTCACATCACAATCAAAGCCAAAGCTTTTGGTAGGGCAGCACAGGGGGGAATGGAAAGGTGTATACTTTTGCCTTTTGCCTATACTATATATATATATATATATATATATATATATATATATATATATATATATATATATATATATATATATACACATAATATATAAAAATAATAAAAGACTAGCTTATTAAAACCAATATTCAATAGATCCTCCATGGGTCTGTATGCATCGATGCATACTGTCGATTAAATACTGTCGATTAAATGATCAATTTAGTCTTTTGGAATTCTCTCCCATTCTACACGAACAGCATCTTTTAATTCTCGCAAGATAAGAGGAGGCATTTTTCGTTTATTGATGCGTGTTTTCAGCATGTCACAAGCATGTTCAATGACATTCATGTCAGCGGAATTTGCTGGCCACCCTAACTTGGTTATTCCTTCGTCTTCAAGAAAATATTGTACTGCTGCTGTTCGATGAGGAGGTGCGTTGTCATCCATGAAAACAAATCCGTCGCCCACTGCTCCTCGGAACAGACGCTCAATAAGATTTAAAACTTTCTCGATGTACACAGCACCAGTGACTCTTCTTTTCAGGACCAGTAGAGGTTCCGTGTATCCCTCATAATACCACCCCAAAACATCACTCTCCCACCTTCGAATGGAATACGAGATTGAGCTGTTTCTAGTCGGTCTTGTCAACCTAGAGCTCTCCAAACTAATGTTCTTCGAGAATCAGAAACCAAGCCAATTCTCATTGCATCGGAGAACATCACGTTATTCCAGTTATGCGATGCATATTTACTGCTTTCAGTCTGCGCGTTATCGTTTGTCATGCAACATTTACCCCTTCAAGTCTAACAAGCTCTCTTGATACACCACTTGTAGATTCCAGACGATTGGTTCGAGCTATCATTGAAATCTGCAGTTCTTGTACAGCTCTTGTACATCGTTTTCTACCACTTCTGGGGCAATCTTTTAGGTGAGTTGTCCCTTAGAATTTTTTATGAATTTTCTATACAGCATTTTGGAAAACAATTCAAACAATCACTTTCATTAAAGACCTGTTATAACAAAGCAATTACTATTGATCTGTTAAAATGAGTGTCATATTTCTAGGCATTTTCAAACGGATTGATTGAAAATTAATCTTTAAATTAAGTAATGTGTAAAAATCAGTATCAACGGAATGGACACAAATCGAAAAGCCTGTGTTATCAGCAAAACAATGTTTTGTTATTTTTATTTACAAACGGTCTAAAATAAATATCCATCACACTTTTAGAGTATCATATGCGTAGATATCCTATTCGTAAATATTCCATATATACATATATATATATATATATATATATATATATATATATATATATATATATATATATATATATGACAATATATATATATATATATATATATATATATATATATATATATATATATATATATATATATATATATATATATATATAGAGACAAGGGGATGGACTCTCGCCACTCTTATTTAACTGTGTTCTAGAAAAAGTAATACAGGAGTGGCGTGAAAAAAAGTCGACACTGAATATTGACCAGCCCATTAAACTGGGGAGAACCAACATCAAAATTGATTGTCTGGCATTTGCTGATGATCTAGATGTATTAACGGCTCAAAAACAGATTGAAATCCTAAAAGAAACAGCAGAAAAGGTAGGACTCCAAATATCCTTTGAAAAGACACAATACATGACCTGCAACAGACTAAGAACACCATTTCTAAAAACAAAATATGGTAACATCAGACGAGTCTCTCAATTCAAATATTTGGGTGAAATGATCATGGAAAATGGGTTGGAAAAAGCGGCCAATAAGGGTAGATGTCAAAAAATGGAAACGGCATTGAGACTTAGACAAAATATTTACAACAAAAAATGCCTATCTAAAAACACAAAACTGTGACATTACAACACGGTTATTAAGCCAGAATGCCTATATGCTGCAGAAACGCTCATTTTGAATAGAAAGAGGGACATCGAGGACATTGAAAAGAAGGAAAGAAAAATCATAAGAAAAATCCTAGGCCCCAAACAAATAAATAGCACAACATACCGACTTCGAGAAAACCAAGAAATCAAACAATACACAGATATTCATAGCGATATGAGAAAAAGAAGACTTAAGTTTTACGAACACATCAAACGGATGAATCCGATTAGGCTAACTAGACAAATAGTCGAATTTTATGAAAATAGGAGTAGAGCTAAAGTAGAAATAAATAAATGGATTGCGGCAATTAAAGAGTACCTAAGATCAGCAAATATTACACAAAGTGAAATTCAGGATAGAGGTTGTTTCAGACACAAGGTTAACGTTTGGATGGTTGGCCAGAGAGAAAAATGTAGGAAGACTGGAACAACTTGGTCTGACGAACGGAAAAAAGCTCATAGCGAAAGAATGAAATTAGTATGGGCTCAAAGGAAGGCTAACAACAACAAACGCCTCTAATTGTACTGCGCGTGGTCCACCAGGGCCCATACGTGAATAATAATAATATATATATATATATATATATATATATATATATATATATATATATATATATATATATATATATATATATATATATATATATATATATATTTGTGAGTGTGTGTGTGTGTGTGTATCATTTTTTAACTCCAAAATAAAAAATCAATTTAAGGCACATATATCATTTGGTATCGAGTTTTACTTGGTACCAGTAAGGGTTGTAATGTTTGAATATTAAAAACTTTTGAACATTCTGTTGTTTTTTGCTCAGCTTAATTATTGGCTTCCAAATATCCAGCAGGTTGAGTACATCTTCCGTTTTGTTTAGGCGTGGAAGTTTTTCTCTCAAATGCCTCTCGAATGGCTCTTGTCATATATTTCTGGATGTCTGCTATTTTGCAACAAAGGTCAAAATCAATTTTATGTTACCTGTTTGTTGCTATATTGGAATAGAGTCGACGTGATTTATTTCTAACAACTCATTTTTATGAAAAGTGGGCTCGTGGAGAGGATTGTATGGAAAATACCTGGCCGTGACAAGAAAAAATAATTTTATATGTAAAATATATTTTATTTTTCAAAGTAATCACCTTTCAGTTCAATAGACTTAGTCTAAAAATGTTTTTGTTTCCCCTTTAAAAAATACTTTTTGGTCTCTGGATTGTTCATTGGTCTTTGGTGTGCAATGATGAATCCATGTTTTGCCAGTTATGAATCGACACCACAAATCATTCCCATTGTGTTTTAACATCGCTAAACATTCGTTTAAAGTTGATACACAGGTGTATTTATTGACAATTGTGAGCAATCGCTCCACTCATTTTGCGAAAAACTTTTTCGTATCCAAATGAGTTGTTAAAATATTCTGCACCCATTCAACTGAGATTCCCACAGTTGTCATTCTCAGCAATCTCACGTACTTTCACTTTCCGATCGTTTGTCACGACAAGGATAATCTATCTTTGTTTATATTAACGTCTAAAAATTACAAATAACAAGTGTGCCGCCATTTTAGACGATGCGAGGTTTGTTCGGCTGTCAGAAACATGTTTTTGTTGCTACGGAATGATTCCTTATAATTTTAGTAGTTCTGAGATTACCACCGTGTTTATAAGGTACGTATTGTGTGTTACAACTATTGCATTGTCTGGTAATTGTAGGTTGACGTGTGCTAAGTGTTTTTTGTCTTTGATTGAATGATTTTTCTATGACAAAAGTCAAATGTCAAAGTAGTGGGTGCGGGAGATTTGCACTATGAAAAGTGCGGTAGAAATGTTCAGTGGTTCATGTCTCCCTCTGTTGTATAAACGGTGGTTTTATTTTTTTTATATTTTAACCTTATTTTTTCTATTTGTTGAAAACAATATCATTCCAATATAACCCCCAAAAATAGACGTAAAAGGAAAAAATATACCAAATAAGAATAAGAAAATGACATAGATGAAGAAGAAGGGCGCTTTTATTGGAAAAACATCTATGAAGTATCAAATCGACAGAAGTACACTAAGGCGTTATAACTTGAATGAACAAAAATTACATAAATTTGAAGAAAAATATAGTCAATATAAAAAATCGCAGATATGTACAATGCTTAAGGAAAAGCTACTTGTTAAGTATTTACTGTCTTGTAGTAAAATGCACTACGGTTTGACCAGAAAACAAGCAATGAAATTGAGATTTGAATTTTTACTGTATTCAATAAAGTTTTCTGAAAGCTGGACGATGAACAACTCCGCCGAGAAGATTGATTTCGCGTTTTTCTTTTCAGAAATCCAGAAATAAGTCTAAGAATACCCGAAGCCACCAGCTCATCTCGTGCCACCAGTTTTAGTAAAAAAATGTCGGCAATTTTTTCACAAATTTAAAGATGGTATGCAAGAAACATAGTTTTGAGCCTCAGATTATATACAACTGTAACGAAACCGGGTTCACGACTGTACAAGAATGTCCAAAAGTGATGATCAATAAAAAGTCGAAACAGATTGAACATGTCACATCTGCAGACAGAGGAACAACCATAACTCTTTGTTTCACCATTCAATGTAATTGGAAACGTGATACCTCCCTTCTTTTTATTTCCAAGGGTTAGATATCAAGATTTTTTCGTATCTGAAAGACCGGAAGGGTCATCCGGAGACGAAGTTGTTGGATGATTATAAAAAAAATCGTGAAATTCCTTGGATATTTTGCAAAATATTTGTATGCCTCTGAGAACAATCGCATTCTGTTAATACTAAATAATCATGAGAGTCATGTAAACATTGATGTGATTAATTTTTCCAGAAATAATGGGATCACGTTGTTAACTCTTCCGCTACACTGCAGTAATAAATTACAGCCCCTTGATTTTGCAGTTTATTCCTCCTATAAATCTCGATACAACACAGCTATGAACAACTGGATGTTATCCAATCCAGGCAAAACAATTACAATTTATAATATTTCTGGATTCATTAAGATAAATTCAGCCAAAGCAACATATTAAATGGATTCCAGAAAGCTGGCATTCATCAGTTTAATCGAGAAGTTTTTAGTGACGATGATTTTTTGTGTTCTGCTGTCAAGGATAGAGATTTGCCTCAAGAACAAACGTCAACAAGCGCACCAATGTATTTAAAAAATCAGCTTGTGTTCTCCGCCGAACTGGAGGAATCGTCCCAACTTGAACAGAACGCTGCAATCGCAACTGTTTCTCTACGGGGGTCTAAAAATAATCAGAATATTCTCGATTGTGATCACGGTTCTGTTTCGCAAAAGCATCAAGGACGTTCCGACAAACTGGGTAATGCTATTTTAGATATTCATCGAACGAAAACTTGGCTATAGTTAATGAGTTATCTGAACTGAGACTCCTGAACTTGAATTTTCTAGAATTCTGGAATTGCATACGAAGTCTACAGAACATTCTAGATACTGCTCATGGAAAGTCAAACGCAACGAAATGAAAAGGAATTGTAAAAGACACTATATTGATTCGTGTTAGTTCAGAGATATTACAAAACTCCAACATATACCACGTGGTCATAATACCTCAACGAGAGGCCTGTACAGGCAAACGAGCATCCTCTGTCCAGTCACAAAAAATATATCTTAGGAGTCATTGAATGCAGTTATTCAGAATAAATAAGATATTGTTATAGAATGCTCTTCTTGTGCTCTTAAGGCACCAACACAGCAAAATACACTTGTGTGGTGGTACGAGTGGTGCACTTCTTCACCAATCCAATCTTTTTCAAATGCTAAAATAATGACTCCGGATATGGCGAGACCATTTTCGAGAACGCTTCCAAGAAAGATACCTCGACGAGGCCGCCAGCCCGACAAGACCTTAATATTAACAATTACACCTGAGAAGGAAAATGGCAGCAGTGAATCTCTCACAGAAACTTCAATGAAAAGAAAGTTCTTGTGAAAAGCGACATTGAATCAGAAAATGAAAATTATATTATAAAAAAAACTAAGAAGACTCAAGGAAAAACTAAAGGAAAGAGAAAAATGAAAGCTAAACAAGATCCAAAACAAAAAGATGAGAAAAACGAGTACCTATGTTCAAAAGAAAACTGGAAAAGGAAAAAATGATAAAAATAAGAACGATGACTGAAACGGAGTGTGAAGACGAAGATATTTTGTACGCTGATAGTTCCATTAATAATAATTTTAAAGAAAATCCTGACATGAGATCATTGGTACTGCTTCGTTTGCCCATCAGAAGAAATTATGACTATGCGTCTATGTCGTTTATGCGGTAGATATGTCCATGTGATATGTGTAGGGCTTACAAAAGGTATCGATGATTTCATTTGTCACGAATGTGAACAAAATTAATTTTTTAAGTTACCTTGTTGACTTAATGTAATTAATTAATGAGACTGATCGCTAATACCAATTTATTAGAATAAGTTATTAGTTTAAATAAGAATTTTAAGAAAGGCCAATAAGTCTGATTATTAAAATGTTTAATGTTGTTAACTTGATAAAAATGTTTAAACATTTTGTTTACAATTAAGACAACAATTGAAACAACAATTGAGTGAAGGTGACGAGTGTGTGTTAGATTATGAGCCAGATATTGATGAGAATAGTGAGGCTGGTCATTTCGAAAAGCAGTTGGCAGGGTGCTGTTGTGTTGGAGCAATTGTTAAAAGCCGGTTTGGCAAAGAGCATGCAGGAAATTGTGGCGAAGGAGGCTGCTAAGGCATTCTAGTACTACCACGTGGTGGCAAAAACTGTGCTGTCGGTATCATGTGAGGCTGTTCCATGTATTAATACTGGTGGCGGGCGTACTAGTAGCCTTAATTCTACTTGTAGTTCGAGCTGTACAGCAATAAAAACCAGAGCAGGCGGCGAAATCCTGGAACCCTTTAACCCAGACAGCAAAGACAGCAATGCATTTAGACGGTTAAGTAAGATTGACCAGTGGGGTGAAATTCATGGGTGGTCAGTGTTGGAATTTATATCGAAAATTCATGAAAGACATCTAGCGGTCACTTACTTAATTATACAAATGTCAAACTAGTCATGTTACCATACGAATATATTAGTTAGCATCGAACATTTAACAGGAGCGTATCATTTACCTCTACCCCTTCGTATTTAACAGTCATATGAGCGAGCTTAATTTATGCAGGCGATTTTTCAGGGTACTGCTCGCAGGTGGTATAATGGGCTCGACCATTATGACTTTTCCTGGGTAGAATCGAAGGCGAACCTGAAGCAAGCGTTTCCCCGGGAACATAATTTCGCGCAACTGCTTAGTAAAATACTGGCAAGAGTTAAAGTAGAAAGCGAAACTATGACTCACTATTACCACGATAAAATGGCGCTAATGAAGAGGTGTGAATTAGGTTGGACAAAGGCGTTATTTTACCTTATTCACGGATTGCGTCCGGGATTACAGCCGACTGCTAGAGCATTTGACTGTAATACAGCCGGCGAACTGTATGCTGGGTTCTTGTCTTCTATTGACAGCCTTCTTCAATCAAACCATACTGTGTGATCTTTAAAGGTTTTGGTGACGCTGTGTGCAGTGTGCAAAGGCGAGGTATGTTTGCCGATTACAGTGGTTGGAGTTGCCCTTGATTCCCAAACCGTGGTTGATGAATGTGACCTTGCTGGCGCTGATTTACTTTTAGGGCAATCGGTGTTAGCCACTCCATGTGTGAGACTTACAGTTCAAGGCGGCAAGGTCATGCTATTTCATGATGATCAGGCGGAAAACTTCATCAGGCCGATCACTGAGCGATGGTGACTTTGAAACAAATATTACAAGGTGTATAGTGTTGCTTCGGGATGTTACTGTGGCACCTAGTGATATGGCCGAACTTTAGGTGGTGATAAAAGACTTGCACTTAGGCGAAAGGTGTTTAGTACCTGCAAGTCGATTTATAACATGGCGGTACTGTGGCAAACAGCAACCAAATTCTAGAAAGGGGAAAACTTGAAAAGCAGAAGGTGCTCAATGTAGGGCACAAATATGTTCAATTTAAGGAAGGAAGGAAGGTTGTGGCGAGGGCGATAGTGATGGGTTCATCCAAGGAGATGAGGTAAATCTTGATAGGTGATAATCCGTCTATGATGACTGATTTTAACTTGACATATATAAAGGTAGGCGATATAGATGTGACTGATAGGGCAAATTTGCATGCCTTATTGGAGAAAATGGCGGTATGTTTATCGACTGAAGAGGGTGATTTAGGTGCAACTGAGTTAGGTGAAATGACGATTTGGTTGACGACTTATATGCCTGTGGTGTATAGACCTTATCGACTGTCCATATCTTAAAGGGCAATAGTGCGACAGAAAGTGCAAAGTCTGTTGGAGGCAGGCGTTATACGGAACAGTAAGTCGGCGTATTCAAGTCCTATAGTTTTGACAACAAAAAAAAATGACAATATGTGCATATGTGTAGATTATAGGGCCTTGAATGCTATTACCGTCAAGGACAGATCACCTTTTCCTCGGGTGTAAGACCAGTTAGATAGATTGGCGGGAAAATGTTACTATACTACACTGGAATTGGCGCAAAGATATCATCAAGTACTCATACACAGTGGTTCCATTCACAAAACGGTATTTGTGACTCCAGATGGGCACTATGAGTACTTGCGGGTTCCTTTTTTATTGGCGAAAGCTCCTGCCGTGTTTCAAAAGCTGATTAATAAAATTCTGCAAGGTATACCAGAATGGCCTTGCATTGATGTACATGGACGACGTTTTAGATCACACAGCTTCTGTTCTAGATGGTTTATTAATGCTAGTACATTCTTACAAGATAAATTGGAGTGAGTGCTGGTGAAGATACGTCCTGGTGAAAGGGAAATTCAGGCGGTTTGTGATTTTTCTGCTCCAACTACTGTGCATGGCGTGAGACAATTTGTTGGACTGGCGAGTTATTTTAGAAAGTTTGTGAACAATTTTATTATTGTAGCGATACCGTTACAAACTTGACTAAAAAAGAGGTTTCATGACGTTGGAGCGATGGCGAACATGCGGATTTTGATAAACTTAAGACGTAACGTCCAGAAAGACCGGTGTTTGCCTTATATGATAGTGATGCTGAGACGGAGTTGCATTCAGATGCTAGTCGTTTAGGCGTGGCGGGCATTCTTATGGAAAATCAGACGAATGGCGAGGTGAAACCCATTTCTTACTACAATAGGGCAACAGCAGCAGCTGAACAATTTTGGCACAGTTATGAACTTGAAACTTTGGCGATAGTTGACTCGGTCCGGTGTTTTCGTGTTTACTTGCTTGCCATCCATTTTAAGGTCGTGATTGAGTGTGCAGCTCTTAGAACAACTATGGCGAAAGGGGATCTACTTCTCCGAATAGCTAGGTAGTGGATGGCGTTACAGGAGTATAATATGGCTGTAAAATACACGGCGGGCCCTAAGATGTAACGTGTAGATGCTCTTAGTCAAAATCCTATCAATGTTTGTTTGGTGAGCTTGAAGGAAAATGAGTGGTTTTTGACAGTGCAACTGCAAAACGAAAAAGCACAGGTATTTGTGACTAGCCTAGTAGGAAACACGGATGATAAAGGCGTAAAAGCAGAGTATAAAATGGTACAAGGGCGATTGTACAGAAAAACTCTGCTTGGTATGCTACTGTACGTACCGGCGATGGCAAGATTTTCTTTGCTACGTAAACATCATAATGACATTAATTTTGATAGATGTCTCGGTTTGCTCAAGGAGACTTATTGGTTTCCTAAGATGAGGCGTTTAAGAAATATGTAAGGGCGTGCTTACATTATGCTTTTGGTAAAGACAATCACGGTCAGGCGCCGGGTATGTTGCATTCTATTAAAAAGATGGAGCTACCTTTTCATACGGTGTATATAGATTATGTTGGGTTTTTTGCCGAAGCAAAAAGAGTAATCAGTCATGGAGCTCTCATGGTGGTTGACGCATTTACTACATATACCTTGGCGAAGGCGGCGAGATCATTGCGATTTTATGGAGAGATGATTTAATCTGGATTAGATTAAATTATTTTCTGATGATGCTAACATGGTTAACGAAACGTGCGCCGAGCTTAAATGTATGTTTAGAATAAATGTATTATTTCGCAAAACTTTCGCTGAACGAAGTTATAAGGATAATATATCTCAACCAGCGCATTCAGGTTTATATTTTTTTATATCAATAAAACTTATAATGGGATTATATGGCGTTTTGTATGACGCATATTGATTTTTATTGAAACCACTACCAGCCATACAATTATTTTATTCAAATTTAGATTGTAAAATAAGACTGAAAGAGTCTTATAACTTTAAAAACTATATTTAAAACATCTCTGAAAAATAACAATGTCAATTACTCTGTCACACTCTAGGTATTAAAATCAAACATTAATTGAAATTAAATTAATGAAATTAAATATTTCAGCAGTATAAATACTCAACAACAACAAAAATTCAGGCGATTTTTTTAGGTTTTCGATTTTTAAGGATGGTGTTGTATAATATTGTAAGTGAAAAAATGAACACTATTTCCTTTTTTAATATATCAGAAAGACATCATCCGACAGCCCGAGATATAATTCTATAAAAGATCAAATTTTCGTCAAGGTATCGAAGATTTCGGCGGTGCTGGATAGTTTATGACTTCTCTGAAGGATAAGGGAAACCACACAGAATATGCATTTTTCGGAACAGAATGAGCTTTGAATCATTCTTTATTGGAATTGAGAGTTAATTGATGAGTATTATGAGATGATATTGCTAGAAAAGGATATCTTATCTAAGCGAATCTGTAATGTGGTTAACACAGTTACCTATTGTGTTAAGTAATACAATTACTAGTATTACTCACATGTAATACAGTTACTTATCACAGTCAGTAATACTGTTACGTACAGTAATGTTTAACTTCTTAACTGGCTAAAAAGGGTGAAAGTACGGACAGACCGCTGCATTACACCGAAATTTGAACGAAAGCAGTTCACATGAACTTAAAAAGATCTCTGTGCATCGCAAATCATCTTCAGAACATCTAATATTTTTTTACAATACGTATAACTAATAAACACATAACAGATTCATAATTTTAAACTAAGCTTATACAAAGCATAAGACACTAATGCATGTCAACTCCACAGTTTTAGACTACTGACTAAGTATTCCACTACAAATATATGTTATTATTTGATTGAAATTCCTTGTTAAACATTTCCTAACTTTGACATATTCCTCTAATTTTTTACTTTACTTACCTACTTAATCTTACACCTTTATACCGTTAGTTGTCAGACGTGTGGAGTTGATGATGTCTTCTATTTATTAGACTCCATTTCTTCCTATCTTGTGTCAGTTCCTTAATTTCTTCCCATATAATGCCCCTTTTTCCAGCCTCCTCTCTGATCATATCTTTTCATGCTCGTCTTCTTTCTTTATAGCTCTTCCCTGGCATTCGCGCTTCGTACACTCCGCGAGTATGTTTTCCAGCATGCGACGCACATGTCCGAACCACTTTAGTTGTCCTTCTGCTATTTTATCATTTATGGGTTCAATCTGTAAGTTTTCTCTAATTATTTGATTTCTAATTCTGTCTCTTTTCGTTTTGTTTTCTATTTTCCTCAGGAACCTCATTTCCATTGGATTTATAAGTGTTTTATGTTTTTCTGTTTGAGTCCATGTTTCGCCAGGGTACATTATTGTTGGTCTGATTATCTTTAATTGCTTCTGTTTTTATCTTATTCGGTGTTTCTTGCCTTCCAAGGAAAGTTATCTTAATACTAAACATTTTTCCGATTTTTTCCAGTATATAGTTTATTTCTCCTTCCATTCTTCCTTTGCTCTCGATTGTCGATCCTAAGTATCTGTAACTTGTTACTTGTGTAACTTTCACATTTATTTTTGCCAACTCTTCGTTTAAAATTTCTTAGTTGCGTTGAAGGTTTTTTTCTGTATCTAGTACTATGGTCACATTATCTACAAACATCAATTCGGTCAGTTCAATCTCTTCCAATTTCTAGTGCCCACTTTCAGTGTTTCCATCCTTTTCTCGGACTCTTTTAACGATTTGTCTACCGCAAAAAACAGTGGACTCAGCACACATACTTGTTTTACTCCAATAGTTATCGTAAATTCCTTCGATTCCTCATTGTTTGTCCTCACGATGTTCTTGTTGTCCCTGCACATAACTTTTATTACTTCTACTGTCCTTCTATCTATTTCTCTGTTCTTTAATGTTTTCCTATGCCCTCTCTTTTAATTAATTGAAAAGCGTTTTCTAGGTCTATGACAACTGACATGTATATCTCTGTTCTTTTTTTTTATTAGCCGTTCGAATGTTTGTCTTATCATGAACAGTAGATCTTACGTGCTCCTTCTCCGCCTAAACCCACATTGGGTTTCCTCCATTTTCATTTCGATTTTGCTCCTTATCCTTTTCTCCAATATTCTGGTTCATAAGTTTTCCTTGTATACTCATCAATGTTATTCCCCTATAATTAATGCAGTTTCCCTTTTCATCCCCTTTAGGCATTGGCAATTTGATTCCAGAGTTCTATTCATTTGGGACTTTCGCATAATGTTCAACAATCCTGTTAGCCTTCTTACTCCTTCCCCATATATTTCATCATTTCTGGTGTAATACTGTCTCTGTCTGGTACCTTTCCCCCTATAATTTCTCTATTACTTCATAAAGCTCTTCTTCTTGTATCAAATCTGTTTCTTGAATATATTCCATATGAGTTTCTTGTTCTTCTGGAATACTAGTTCCCATCTCAGTGAGTTGTCTAAAATATCCTTTTCATCTCTCCATTATTTCATCTTCTTCCGTAGTGATAGTTCCGTTCTTGTCTTTTATATAAATCATAGTGTACTCTTTTTTCATTCTTAGCTGCTTTAGAGTTCCGTTGAATAAATTTTGGTTTTGTTTGTAGTTTTCAGTCATCTTTTCGCCAAATCTTATTCGTGATTGTTACATCGTTTTCTTCACTTCTATCTCTACTTTCCATTTTTCTTTATATATTTCGTGATCTTCTTCTTTTTTTGTATCCAATTATCTTTTTAATTTTTTTTGTCCTTAATCTTCATTTAAAATTACTTTGTCCACCATGTTTTTATTTACAATGTTTGTACTATCTGTCTTAAGAGAGTCCTTCCACTGACTCTCTTTCTTCTTTTAACTGGTCTTCTATCACATTTTCCACATCATCATCGATTTCATTCTGTATTTTTTCAAAAAATGCATCTTTTTCTTCTTTCCCTGCTTTTTTGAATTTCTTTGCGTTTTCTTGATCTAGATATCCAGTGATTGATTTAACTATGGTCTCTAATCCAACTTGCATTATAGTCCCTAATCCGGAAGCGTAATAAATCTGTTTATTAAATATGTTTTGACTCTTGAATAATTTGTTATTAATTGAGAGGCTTTATTTGTGTAATTTGGTTGTTAATATTCCTTTGTATTTCTTGAGCTAGATTATAGAAGGTTATATCGGTTTTCACTTAAAACTCGTGTGTACTCTGTTCCTTTCTAATTTTTTAGTAATTGTATATGGTGCTAAAAATTTCTTCTTTCATTTGTATCTAGTCAAAGGCTTTTTTAAAGCCTGTCCGGTTTTACATTTTGCATTATCTATGTCTTTGCTATTTGGTTTAAATACAATTTTCTCTTTTTGTAGCTGAAATGTTTCTCTCACCATTTCAGGTTCTTGCCAGTTTCTGTTTATGATTTCTAGAGTAGTTAAATAGAGTAGTAAATTTCAAAAAATACACAGTTTTCAATAAATAAGAGCTTGGTCACAAAAACGAGAGTGTTTAGAAGTAGAACGCACAAAAAAAAAGAAAAAAATAGTATAACAAGGATAAACTAGTCAAACTCAACTTATTAGTTTATATTTTGTTGGATAATCTTTACCATATCTTCCAAAAATGCGGCACATCGTCTAGGCATAGAGTCTATAAGATTGCGGCAAACTTCAACCGGAATGGAATACCAGCTGTCTTAAACGCGTCTTCAAGTTTGTTCACAAATTTTCTATTGGATTCTTAACCGGTTACTGAGATGGATAAGGTAAACAAATAATGTTGTGGGTATCCAACCAAGTTTTCGAACTTTTGGCGGTGTGTATGGGATCATTGTCGTGCTGAAAATTCCACCGTAATGACATATTTTCTTCGGTATTAGCCAAAATAATATTCTGTAAGATGTTTAAGAAAAGATCTTTAGCCAAATTTTGTTTTATCCAATGAATTGGACCAACTCTGACATATAAAAATGAACCCCAAATTTTAATTTTGTCACCGCCATGTTTGATTTAATCAATAGTATTTTTTTGATTCAAATGTTCATTCACTCGACGCCGAACAAGTACGCTTCCAACATAACTGAATAAATTTGTTTTAGTTTCACTAAAAAAAAAATTCTAACGTTCCCTAATTAAATTATTTCGGGCAAATTTCTTATTTTTTGACCACATTATTTTTTAAATGACATTCTGGAATTTAGATTATTTTTTGTTTCAAATATTGATCAAAACGGTGAATGATAAAAAAAAAATTGTAGCAGTTATCATTTTATTTTAAGAAATCCAAGAAATGTTATTACTTGAAAGCCTATTTTCTAAATAATACTCTTATTTTTTTGGCCAACAATATATATATATATATATATATATATATATATATATATATATATATATATATATATATATATATATATATATATATATATATATATATATATATATATATATATATATAAGGCGATCGGTGGCACCACGTGGAGAAAGGGTGAAAGATTTCTGTAATATTTCCCTCCACGGTTCCGTTACGCTACCTTGTGGACATACTTGGTACTATACCCGAGGTTCCAGGCAGAATGTTACGAGCGGTCCTGACTGCTACGAGCATTCGCCGTATGATGGCGTGAGTTGTGTGCGATCACGACCCGTCATTAAAACGGCCAGTTAATCTGGTCTGGCCCCTATCGTTTCTCCGAACTGCTTTCCTTGCGTTCGTTTAGAGTTCGGCTGATGACGGCTGAAAGGCTAGAAACCGGTCCCGAGAGACACGTGACGCCGTATGGTTGACAGTTCGGCGAAGGCGATCGGTGGCACCATGTGGAGAAAGGGTGAAAGATTTCTGTAATATTTCCCTCCACGGTTCCGTTACGCTACCTTGTGGGCATACCTGGTACTATACCCGAGGTTCCAGGCAGAATGTTACGAGCGGTCCTGACTGCTACGAGCATTCGCCGTATGATGGCGTGAGTTGTGTGCGATCACGACCCGTCATTAAAACGGCCATTTAATCTGGTCTGGCCCCGATCGTTTCTCCGAACTGCTTTCCTTGCGTTCGTCTAGAGCTCGGCTGATGACGGCTGAAAGGCTAGAAACCGGTCCCGAGAGACACGTGACGTCGCATGGTTGACAATTCGGCGAAGGCGATCGGTGGCATCGTGGTCCGTAGTTCCGTAGTTCTATATACTGTTGGAAAGGTAATGTTCTTGGATATACTTTTGCGGAATAAAATTATTTTATAGCTTCAAACATAATCTTGAATTGTCAATTTTTGTTTAATATCAATTTTTTGAACACATGAATTTTGGCCAAAAAATGTGTAATCCGTAGGTTGGGACAGTGATAGAAATGCACAAAATGGTTCAAAAAGTCAAATAATAACGTAAGATTTTCAATATTTATTGTCGATTTATTTATTTAAAGGGCCATGAAAAACCGAATAAAGTAAATCAAATACATGCTAGTCTTCGTCTAGTCAAATACATGCTAGTCAGAATTGCAATTTTGGCAGGTATAGTAGCTGCGGGTCACATTTACACACTTCATGTGTTGTACTTGATGATGGTTCTACACTTTCATGTACAGCAACATCCATTAAAATAATGCGCCGCTGTTCTTCTTCATTCAAGTTGTTCTGAATCGTAGTAACATTTACACTGTAATTGGTTATTTTAGCCTGAACGAAATCTGATTCAGAGAAAACGTTTTGATTGAATGGAAAGAGGCCGTTTTCAAGAAACCAGACTTGATATTCTTTGGAGTCAAGACTAAATCCAGAGTTTTTCAAATGAGTTCAGGGATGTGTGGAACATCCAATGACTTTCCAACATTAGATTTTTGCCAACCGCTACATTCGGTCTTGTAGTTTGCCTTGGATGGACCATAAACTGAAACATCCAATGGTTGAATTTTGTGGGAACAATGAGGTGGCAAGAAAGGATATGAACGCCGTTTTCCAATGCCAAGTCAATTGCTTCAATAGATAAGTGAGACGTATGATTATCAAGAAGAAGCAATGTCGCTTTGTATGTCAATGAGTGCCTGTGTGATAAAATGCTTCATATATTTGACAAATCCTTTTTGCTGCATACAGCCAGATTTATTGCAGGTGGCATCACTTTCTGATGAGACATTATCCATGAAATAGCTTTACATATTCTTCCTCGGGAAAATAAAGAAAGGCGACATAGAATTTCCGGCGTATTGGCAAATTGTTTTTCAATTCGGTTATGTTTAAGCCGTAATAGATATGAAAGCATCGCACAAGATATTAAATAAACCAAAGCTTCTTCTTGTTCGTCATGGAACACCTATGGAATCAAAAAACGAAAATATTAAAAATTTGTAATTAAAATGTTTTAAAAATGTCGTACCATCTTTGGCGTCAAATACTATGTAATACGGCAAATGATAGGTATCAACTCTTCATAAAATATATTTGAAATATCTGAAACTTCTTTATCCAATTTTGCGATATAGCGCGACAAATTAGGTTTGCTCAATTTGTAGGCACGAGAAGTGCGTCTGATGCCATTCTTTTCGATTTCTTTCAGCGCTCGAAGCAATGAGTCAAAATCAGAAACACCATGATCAGTTGCTCAATGTCCATGGAGAGAAAATTTCTGGATGGATTATAATTTGTTGTAGCATCTATAATTCGTCTCACTTCAACATTAGAAAAATAAACCTTTCCGGTCACTCTACACAATGTATAAAAAAGTAATATTAAAGGAAACCTATTCGCAGCAATAGATATTTTCAGAACTTTCTAGGGGATATTAAAAAAGTATTTCAGTTTGCCACACACCAACAGGTAATAGGTAATCTTGTGAAAATCAGTCAAGAGAAAAAATCCATATTTGTTCTGTCATATTAATGTAGCATACTATTATATCAGGAAAATGGGATAAAGGATGATTGAAAATGATCCTACTCTAAGAGTACATTGGCATAAAAAGTAATTTTTAGTAGTAAAAGTGATAGGTTTCAGGTCATCAAGAAGTATAGCATGTTATGTTATTTTATGAGTGAATTACTATTACTTAATATCTCGAAATTAATGGTTCTTTGTTCAGGTATGGTTTCAATATGGTTCTGATTCTAGAATTGGCTTTAGGTGCACAGTATCAACAAGTTGGGGTTTTCAAAAAACCGGAATTCTTTGACCATATGCTGTATTTCTTTGTTTTGTATGTTTGCAGAATTTGATATTTTATTACTTGAGAACTGTTTATATAATGTATTGCAGGAGGTTTACAAAAACATATAATAAGTAGTTTCACGACGGTTATTATTAATAGTAGTGAGAGAGTTGCTACACAGAGTTACTAGTTAACAAGAATACTAGTTAGCTTAGTAGCATACGAAATATATTTCACAACATAATAAAAACAAATAATTTTGAATCGTTGACTTTGCACATATCTCGAAATGGCATACGGAAATATACCCATCACATCAATCTAAAGGGCAACTATATGAAGATCGTTAAAATAATTTTAATAGAATATTTTAAAGTAAATTGATTTTTTTGTATTTCTTTGGCAGCTTAGCAGTTATATATGGAATAATTTAATTATTTTCTGATACAAAGTACCCGTAAAAATACAGAAATGTAAAAAACCCGCATATGTATTATTATAATTATTACACTCAATTACGTGTAGTGGGAGCGATTCAAGATGCTATGAAATAAAGTTCAGCTATTGACATCCGCAGAACTGTACATAATTATTTATACCTCAGGTTTCAAGGAACAGGTGACATCAAACCATGAGGCTCCACGAGGTGGGACTTCACACTCGAAAACCTGCAAGATTGCACGTATTATATATAGGAAATCACGTCAATAGACTCGAGTATGTTAAAGAATTCGCGAAGGCAATACTGGCATAGGTACGACTAGGCCCCAGTTTTGTTCTCTGATAGATCTCAATTTGAACTCGCTCGAGCTACTTCAGTTCTGGTGGTTCTGCAGTACAATAAAGTGTAATAGTTTGGGTGTTATCACCATTTGTGGAAGAACTAACCTTGTTTAGTTGGAACAATGTTTAAATACATAATAACATCGAACATCCCGTTGTCGTACCACTTGCACAAGGGGGTTGGATACCAATTTTGACTGATGCATGCTAATGTGCATCTTTATACGGCTTCGTGGTATGTGCATATCTCGAAGATCACAAAGTTGAAGTTTTGCCATGACCTGCGCAATCAGCTAATCTCTTACGTAGGCGAATTTTAAGGCATAATAGGTATAATGTTTAATAGGCGAGAATAACGTTTTGTCTATCTTTTAACTGAATGAAATGAAACAGAGGAGAATGACATTGATAATTTTAATATTCAGTATGCCCCCAGGGTCAAGTAGTATTTTTTTTTTTTCCCAGGTTTCCAAGGTAATTATATAAAATCAATGAGGTTATATGTGATTCTAAAAATCACTAATTAATGATGTTAACTGAAAAAAAATTTGTTTTCGCTTTTTTGCAAATGTTACAAAAGTTCTACGCAAGGTATTGGAATAATATCTTTACTTAAAAAACATTATGAGTGTTAAACGTTTATAATAATAAACAATATTGTTTATTGCCTTTCTCTATTTTGATGTGTATATATATATTGGTAAAGTATGTTATTTTTTGTGTTCAAGATATGCCCAGCAGGTTTTCTCATTAAAAAAAGCGGTAGCCCTATTTTCTACCAATTATTTATATTTATATCAGAAAACGAAAGTTAATTTATTCTAAAACAGAAACTTCATTTATAGGCGCCGTGTTCGTAAATATAAATGTAAACTGTTTCCCTCTATATTCTACTTCACACTCTATTGCGGCTAAAAACTAAATCCGTTAGATACCCGAAAAGGGTAAACTTTATAATGGTAGGATAAATAAGATCGAGTATTTTGATGTTTTCAGTGTTTAATCCGCGCTGAAAGCTTTTATGTTTATTCATGGATTGTGTCATGTTAAGTTACCGCTTGGCGTATTATATAAATATTTAGGAGTTTTTTTTCAAAAATGATATAAATATATAGAAATTAATATGCCTTAAATTAAAAAAATAATAATAATTTTTTTTGTTGCAACTAAGTCTTCAGTTATTTCAGTACAGACTGATATAACATTTTTATTAAAACTTAATTGTAGTACTTTTGTAGGTATTATAACAAGCTTAAGATAATTTTAATTCAAACTAAGATAGTTTTGATTGATTGCGCGGTTGGCTCTTGGTGAAACATAGTAACAATGATAATAATTAAAACACTTGGTATTTGTTTCACAATATATTCAAGATATTCTCTAACATCTTTCGGCCTCGCGACCATTCTCAAAGAGAGTTATGTATAAACTAAACTAAAGTTTCAAAGTGCTGTCTAATGGAAGTCGGTTTTTTCATCTCGTTAAATTTATTACACTATCAATAATTGGAGTATTTCCGAAGTCTAGCTGGGTGTTTGTTAGGTTTTTGCCGTCGTATATGGCTTTTTTAATTTCGAAAATTTCCAGGTAATTTAACAGCCTGCTTTTATTGCAGCTATGTATTAATTTGGTATTATTAATGTTAAAAAAATGGTTCTGGTCTATACAATGTTCGGCAAAGCCCGTCTTTCTCTGATTGTGTAAAATTGAATATTTATGTTCTTTTAGCCTATCATTGAGCGATCGGCCCGTTTGGCCTATATAAATAGCGTCACACATATTACATTTAATTTCGTATACTCCAGATTTGTCACAAAATTTTGCTCTTTCTTTGTTATTGTTTAACATCGATGCAAGATTATTCTTATTAACAGAGATAATATTAATATTTTCGTTCTTTAACTGATTTGTGATTCTTGAACTTAATCTGTGAATATAGTTTATAGCATGCCAATTTTTAGAATCTTTTTCGGGTGTTGCGGCATAAAAATGTTTGGTGTTGTTTTTCTTAATCTTGTTTTTTATCATTTTATCTATGATGCTTGGCTGATATCCATAATCATATCATACCATAATGGATATCATCATAAAATGATAAAAAACAAGATTAAGAAAAACAACACCAAACATTTTTATGCCGCAACACCCGAAAAAGATTCTAAAAATTGGCATGCAATAAACTATATTCACAAATTAAGTTCAAGAATCACAAATCAGTTAAAGAACGAAAATATTAATATTATCTCTGTTAATAAGAATAATCTTGCATCGATGTTAAACAATAACAAAGAAAGAGCAAAATTTTGTGACAAATCTGGAGTATACGAAATTAAATGTAATATGTGTGACGCTATTTATATAGGCCAAACGGGCCGATCGCTCAATGATAGGCTAAAAGAACATAAATATTCAATTTTACACAATCAGAGAAAGACGGGCTTTGCCGAACATTGTATAGACCAGAACCATTTTTTTAACATTAATAATACCAAATTAATACATAGCTGCAATAAAAGCAGGCTGTTAAATTACCTGGCAATTTTCGAAATTAAAAAAGCCATATACGACAGCAAAAACCTAACAAACACCCAGCTAGACTTCGGAAATACTCCAATTATTGATAGTGTAATAAATTTAACGAGATGAAAAAACCGACTTCCATTAGACAGCACTTTGAAACTTTAGTTTAGTTTATACATAACTCTCTTTGAGAATGGTCGCGAGGCCGAAACATGTTAGAGAATATCTTGAATATATTGTGAAACAAATACCAAGTGTTTTAATTATTATCATTCAAACTAAGATAGTTTATGTTCGCAAAATACGCTAGCTCTTAGCTCTAGCTCTTTCTGAACTAACTTTCCCTGATCCTATTCATAGGCTTATTCACAGGCTACTTCATATGTGATAAACACATTTAACCTATTAATTTGAATACTCCAAGCACTGATAATAACTGGGCTAAAAACTAGCTCTGCTGGAAAACAAGACAGCAGTTGCCTTTTGATTCATAGATAGGGTCACCATTGAATCATTGCGGGTATATACTTTGCATTACGGGCATTTCTAACCAGTTAAGAAAATTCAATTGGAACAATTTATTTCAGTAAATGGCATTGAATATTTATTTACCTGTATAGAATTTAGATAACCAGTTAATTTAAAGGTTGAGAAATGGTTGGGAAACTTAATTTAAATCAAAAACATATATTAATTTGTCATAGTGTAACTAGCACTAACAAATTTAAAGTTGTGTTACTGTTGACTGACTATTTGATAGCTTCAAAAAAGAATATTCGTTACTCGTTATTAGTTAACTTCAACGCCAACTAAAGATAGTGAAATTATAAATTCAAATTTTTCTAGCATCAGCTCAATTGGGATTCCTGCTGAAATGCAAAAATATCAAATTGAAGAGACTGTAACTTTTACCGACTCAATTGATTATAAAAGAAAAAAGGTTGGAATACTAATTTCCGCAGTTACTGCTTCAAATTAAATATTCCAAATGTTTCATATTATATATAAAATGAAATATGACATAAAAAAAAGAAGAAAATAAAGAAGAAAAAAAGAAATTGATATGAAAAGAATGAAAGGCGCCGGAAACTTTTGGATGCTAGTCAGAGAGATGCCCATAACTACTGGCTTCCCTCGCTCGGCGCAGATGCAGAATGTTCTAATCTAATTCTTAAGGTTTATCAGGGCTGCAACAAAACATATGTTTAGTTTATTTCAATTCTTTCATTTAATGTTTGGCTTCTAAGGTTCTAATCCTATTTCCTTTGTCTTTCTTTAGCTAAAAGTGCGACTGAGTTACCAACTAACTGAACGGCGTTTAACTCCCAGTAAAGATGAAAGTAAAGGTATGTACCTACGCATTTTTTCTTCAATTCAATTGTCACTTTAATGTTTGGTTTCTAAAACTATGACATTCCGATTTCCTTTTTTTAGCGAAAAATAAGAATACTTTTAGTGATTTGCATTTGAGACATTTTCCCATTTGAGACCCAAAGAAAATGCTGTAGCTTCAGAGCTGGTTCAAGTGGAAATACAGGAATCAAAAGATATAACTGAAACTCCAAAATCAAGTAAAAAATAAGGCAGGGTAGGTTAGATTTTCAAAATAAAAAATTAGTAATGAAAACATAAACCTAAACGAAATAAAAATTACAATGTTATTATATCCTATTCCAAAAAATCGAATGTTTCTTTAAACATATTCATGTAAGGAAGAAAGTAATTCGCCAGATATTGATTCTGAGGTAACTATGCAGAAATGATTCTAATAATAATGAGAGCTTCCACCATTCACAAAATAGAAAAAATGCACGTTCGGGATGGCAAAGATAACATCCATAAGAAAAAAACTATCATCATCATCATCATCATCATTATTGCTATTAAAAATATTAATTATATAAAAAATATTAATACACTAATGTCTGCTTATAAAGAACCCGCTTGTTGCGAACTTTCGTTTATGGCGAATCAATTTATAAGATACGAACTGAAATATCATTAAATGCCTGTTGCTTTTTTCTCGAATAAAGAATTTTCGAATAAAACGAACCTTAATTTTTAGCATAATGGCAAAAAATGTTTGCTGATAAAGAACTTCAAGTGGTATTTTACTGAATAAACGGGGGATTCCATTCTTTAAATGTATATACATATATATATATATATATATATATATATATATATATATATATATATATATATATATATATATATATATATATATATATATATATATATATATATATATATATATATACATATATATAATGTCTCCAAAAATGTCAAAATGTCTACAAAACCTGAAATAATCTATTTTAATTTTTTTTCTAGAAAAAATACCTAAAATTTCTACTTTCCACTCTACTCTACTCTACTTTATACTTTCTACTCTATTTATACCACTTCTTAAAAAAAAATCAACACGTAAAATAGATGGAGCAATCGTCAGCTTTGACTAGCTTACTGGTTAGTCAGTCTGTGTAATGAATGTGATAAAGACATATAATGATGAGTGACGCAATAACAAAGAAAACACGTAAATCTCTTAGTTTGAATAGTAAATACGATATTGTCAAAAGACTGTAGCGAGGTGTAAAACAAAGTGAAGTTTGTTAGGAATTGAGTTTAAGTAAATCAACCAATCAATCAATTAAGTAAATCAGTACTGGAAAAAAAACATGTTTAGAGGTCTTCTAAGTCCGGCGTCACACTATCCTGTTTCGCGGCAGCCGGTAAAACGGTTTTGGGAGAATGAAATTGAATTGTACCGTCGTTGCCAGTATTCGGAAATCGAGACAAGTTTGTCGCGTCCAATTAGAACAACATACGTATGGTATGTAATGTGTTCGCCTGGATGCAGCCAAGAAAACGAATAGTGTGACGCCACACTAAAATGATCGCAATTTTTTTTTTGAGTTTAATGTTTATTCTTCTGTTCTTTCCAGGTTGGAACAATTTGGAAAAATAAAAACAAAATATTGGAAATGTCCGAAAAAGGCCAACATTAAAATGTTAAAAAAGTAATAATCCCATGAATTTTGAAGTTGATCAGGGACTTTTGAAATAGTTTTCTCAACAAAGAAACAAAAATGTAAATATTGCAATTGAAGGCTGAAGACCTTGGCAAGAAGATTTTCAAAATTGAATAACAGAAGTTTAGTTAGTAGAAACTGCATTGAAAGGTTTAAAAAAGGACATTGTATAACCAGTGGAAATAGTTGTTGGAGAATCTTCTGTACAGGTGGAAAGCTCTCCAAAGAAAGAATCACTGTGTTCGATGTTCATTTCGCAAAAATAAAACAAACTAAACAGTGGCGGCTCGTGGGGGAGGGTTTTGGGGTGCCGCCCGTCGAGCATTTATCACAGTAAACAATTTTTCAAAACATAAGCACCATATTTTATTTAGTTTCTTTCCTTTAACTCATTTTTCTGGTTCACCTCCTGTATAGGGTTTTAATAGCACGAAAAGCAAAAAGGAAAAGGAAAGCAAAAAAAATCTCCAGCAGCAGTATTTTGTTCTACGCCCTCCCACTTTAAAAACCCACGAGCCACCGCTAAAACCAAAACAAAGGATTTTTTCAAATAAGACCATTGAAAACTGTTGAATGTACCTATATATCGCATTTGATATTTATGTACCTGAAATGCATATGCACGTACCTATTTTTTAATTGTTTTATAAATAAAAAAATGAACTTATGATATGTTTGATATAAGATATTTCTTTTCATAATTCAAATAACAAAAAATAGATTATATTGTAGTTGCTGTATTTTGTGAAATTAAGTAAGAACTTAAAATACACAATTTGACTTATATTTTGTAATTTTCTTGTTATAAAAAATGTTTTATATTATTTAAAATGTTTACGATTGTGGAGATTTTAAAATTATTTTAAATAAAACATTTTTAAAAAACATCATTTTATTAACTTTCAAAAAAACTGAATCAAAAAATATTCTATATTTAATTATTCCAGCATCCCTATCATCACTATAAAAATTCTCATTTTCCTTGGACTCCTCTCGTAGAAGCACAGCTTCTTCATTTGGTTGCACATCATTAACAGTGAACACATCGATTAATGCGATGTTATGTAAAACGCGACATGCTCTGATGAAATGAATTGTGAAAATAATTTTTCTTAATTTTACATGATGAAACTTGTGAAATTTTTGTTTAAGGATGACTTTCTGCCAACTTAAATTCTAATTTATTTGGTTCCTGTTTAACTGGCATCTGTCTATAAATGGTGTAAATAATTTCTTTTGTAGGGGATAACTACTATCACTAATTAGAAAATATGGGCCATATTTTTGGCCCCGTATCTTACAAAAGGAATTTAAGAACACCCTAGTGTAGCTGTCCCTGGATATCCTCCAAATTGTTGTATTATTTTGTGGCTGTTGTTACAGACTAGTTACATCTAACAAATATCAATTTATATTGCAAATAAATTGATTAATTTATGAAAATACCTTTGTAGAGTAATACCCATTCTTATTGATGTAGGAATCTGGCACTACTTAATTTTAATATGGTAGTCATCTATTGCAGCCATAATGTTGGGAAAACTATTTTTATAATATTCCCTTTCGATACATAAAAAGCATTTAAGAGAAAGGGCTTTGCCAATATTATTAGGGCCATGTTAAAATAGATAAACCTGAACTAGATCCGGATTTCTATATCAATAGAAAAGGGTTCACTCTATTCGGGCATTTTCATAAATTTGTTTTTTTTTAATTAGTGATAATCGTTATCTCTTACAAAGAAATTGTTGACACCATTTAAAAACAACACAAACCAAAATAAATTATTACTTAAAGTTGGCACAAAGTCGATCTGGAACTGAACATTGTTTTGGTATCCTTAAGCGAAAATACTGCATGCTTTACCAGGGAAAATAAAGAAAAAAACGTGTATCGTTCATTTCGTTCGAGTTCATGTTGCGTTTTACACAACATCTTATTATATGATGAGTTCAATGTCGATGACGTAGAACCAAATGAAGATGCTGTACTTCTACAAGAGGACACAGAGGAAAATGAAGATTTTGAACATGACAGAGACGCTAGATTAATTAGAGACATAATTGCTTATGATTTGACTTTTTTGAAAATAAAATGAGGTTTCCAAAAAAACTGTTTTATTTTAAATAACTTCATAATCCTACACATTTTGTGTAACAACATTTAACGTAAAACTTTTTGTATAGCAATAAATAACATGTATGAATAACATAATTAAAAAGTATAACTTTAAATTATATATTTAACTTCTTAATTCTTATATAAAAATATAAAACTACGCTACTATATATATATATATATATATATATATATATATATATATATATATATATGGTATATATATATATATATATATATATATATATATATATATATATATATATATATATATATATATATATATATATATATATAGTAGTCGTATATATATACTGGTCATATAGTATATATATATATATATATATATATATGGTATATATATATATATATATATATATATATATATATATATATATATATATATATATATATATATATATATATATGGTCTTCCTCTGTTCGTTTCGTTTCGATTCGGCTGTTTCCCTGCGTTGGGCTCGAACCCAGCTGACGACGGCGGTGAAGCCAGAAACCGGTCCTGGGAGGTACTTGTCTCGACGTGGTTATGTCCATATTATATTCTTTAATTAATACTTCGAATATTAAAGCCCACATTTGTGTTTTTATTTTTAAAACACAAACGTGGGTAGTACATACCCACATTTGTGTATTTTTATATCAAAATAATTTTACTTTTAATTCTTAGTGTACCCACTTTTCCTTCGTATTGTCCATATAGGTATATATTTTTTTGTATTGTGGCAATTCAATCAGCACTCTTTATTGGAAATATATTTACTGCAATATAAAAAATAAAACTATATTAGCTAAAGTTTAAGCAAAAGTGCAGCGTACCGTCTAATGCAAATCAATCTCTTACTTTTCGCTAAACAAAAAGGGAAGTCGGGGGTAAGAGTCTTCGGGACTAAATATTAGAACCTTCTGCTTTTGCTCCGGACGGGGGAAACTGGTTATTATTTCGCGCATGTCTCTAACTAACAGTCCTTGCCATTATATAGTTTTCCAATTTTTTTATTTTAAATAATACAAATTATGTACCTTCTCACCTGAGGATGAACGAGAATGAGGCAAGTTGAGGTGGGACGAGGTAGATAGTGCGGACGTCGTATCGAGGCGCGAAACACGAGCTCAAACTATTCGCCATACTGCTTCAGAGCGGCATTTGTTGTTGGATCATCAAAGGGCATGTCGGGTCATCATGCCTGTGTGGACGCGTTTTGTAATATTTTCAATGTTTTGTGAAATTTATAAACTAAATACCTATAATGCATAAAATTGACATAAACCACGAATAATTGTTCATTCGACATTTCAGGTAGTCCGGTGAACAAAAATAAAAACTTGCATCGCTGCCGTGGCAGGCCTCATGCATCTTCATATACAAGTCATTTTTCTAGACCCGAGGTATTCAATGCAGCCTCGGCTTGCCACTTTCGCATTTGTGAGTACGCATCTTGATGCTCATGTTCACGCCAATTTGCTGACAGTTTGGTCTGGTCCGATTTTGTCACGTAGTATTTGTAGTATTGATTTCCTTGCGAAAGTTTTAAAGAATAAAATTCTCAATATCTAAGTGGAAATTTAAAGATTCAAACTATTAATGTAATTATTTAATCTATAGGAGGAAACTAAGATGCATAATTAATGTTAAATTCATCATTTTTCCAAGTATCGGGAATAACATTAGATTCGTATTGTAAACTATTCGTTGTACGATGGATAGGCTTTAGAATATTTCAAATTCTACTTATAAAGACCTCATCAACAAATCAACTGCTAAGGTAAGATTATGTGTTTTAAAATGTTTTTAATTGTTATCCTAATCTCACATTTTCATGTATCTCCCATTGATTAAATTTAATTTAAACAACTTGCAAAAAAAAACTGACAATCCCGGAAAGAATATCTGAAACGCATAATTTTTAGATTTCCAGAACAATGTATAAGTAAATCTGAAACATTTGAAATTATAACTGAAGCCTTTAATGTAAGCATATCTCTAAAATATAAATTTGTTATATAATATTACATATGATTTTATTTTTGATTAATCCTGTAAAAAATCTGAATCAGAGCTTAACTCATTAGCTTAGAGAATTCAGAGCTTAGCTCAAACATTTCCACAAAATTAATTATATTTTATTTGAACATTTTGGTGACCGTGATTTTGATCACTTTTTGAATTTACTCAAAACTCGTTTGAATTTACTTAAAACAAACTGATGTATTTGGGCGATTTTTTAATCGCTTTGAAGAATTTGGGCGATTTTTTGATAACTTTGATACACCTCGACTATTTTTTAATCGTTTTTAAAAATCTGGGTGATTTTGGATCGCTTTGAAGCATTTCAGTAATTCTGGAGAAAAGTCCCACCAAAACCATCACAAAATCGCAGAATTCTTCAAAGCGTTAAAAAAATCACCCGATCATTAAAAGCTATCAAAAAATCGTCCAGATTTTACAAAGCGATACCAAATGTGATTAATAAAATGCTAACACTTCTTTTAATGGTTATTACTATAAAGAGGAATCCAAGGCATTTACCATTCTCCATATGAGATTCTTAAATTGAAAAATAAAATATCAGTCCAAATAAAATAAAATATCAGTACCTTCTGGGACATCTTTAAATCCGCCAACAGCTTTAGTAAACCGCAGACTAATAGACATCTATGTTTATTAATATTGAGATAAGAAACCAGCATAACCAACACCTACGCCTGTATTTGGTGCAGGTTAGGGAGTTATGTGTGTGTGTATATATATATATATATATATATATATATATATATATATATATATATATATATATATATATATATATATATATATATATATATATATATAAGTAAAACAATGTTTTGCAGTTATACTCTCATTATCTATTTTAATGTTAGAAGTGACCAACGAATGGTACGAGCAAAGATTAGGATAAATTGCTGAAAAGAGCGTAAAAAAAAAGATAAGATCAAAAAAGGGCTGGGCTGGGCCAGCCCTTCTGGCGCTGAGCGTTTCAGCGGGATAGTATGGAATTTCAATATGTGAGGCAAATGAGGCAAAGAGATCCGGCTTCTGGAGTGGATTCTAGCAAAGAAGAGAATAGTATGCCTGGGAAAAGAGTTAGAGACTTCATAGATAATATGAATAACGAGCTTAGTGACTTATTGGCGAGCTTAGTGACTTAGTGACTTAGTGACTTATTGGCGAGCACATCGGTAAGGTTGATGCTGGCTTAGATCAAGTGGAGGACAAAAACAAGGAAAAGAAAATGAAACTGCACTTGAAACATGTCAGATCGAAAATAGAAGAAGTCAAACAACAGGTCAGCAAAATCATAATGTCGACCCGTGACAGGAGTGCGGACAGTCTGGACGAAATTAAGAGTATAATCCTTGCACAGAATGAAAAAATCTCTGAACAAATTAAGAAGATCGATAATGCAATCTCTTGCAGGATGGAGACGCCATCGTATGCAAATATCACCGCTAGCAACGCTGTCAAGGTTAGTGGCATAAAGAAGCCGCTTGCCGTACCTAAGTCATCTAAGATTCAGTTCTCTAAGTCGGTGGACGGGAAGGACATGTCTGGCGAAGAACTCAAAAAAATAGTGATGCAGAAGATATCACCCAGCACTTTGGGCCTTAAGCCAACGAAAATATACGCCACGAAAAATAATAAGGTGATTATAGAAACTTGTTCCAATAATGACGTTGGCAAAATTGCTAACGCGGCTGTTATCAAAAAGCTAGATATTCATGTCGCTTCAGTTGGTAAATACAAACCAACTGAAGAACTGGAAATTAATCCAATCTTTAAATTTGGTCCCATGGACAAACATTATGTCCATTGGGTCATTGAAGTTAGTGCGGAAGCAAGGAAGAAGCTACTCCAGAAAGGTCTGATATATCTGGGATGGCATTCGTGCAAGATCGAAGATCGGGTGCAGCTGACGGTTTGTTACAAGTGCCAAGGTTTAGGTCACATCTCCACTAGGTGCACTGCCGAAACGACCTGCGGTCACTGTGCTCAGAAGCACGACACACGTAGTTGCCCTAATAAAAATAAAACTGAAGAGCATAAATGTATACTCTGTGTACAGGCCAAGATGACGGATGTTAGACATCGTGCGAGAGACACGAAATGCACGATTTTCAAGAGAAAAATGGAGGCCTTTGTTGCGAACATTGATTTTGGGAATAACGATGAATAAGAAGAATCATGTGAAGATCGGCCAGCAAAACTTACACCACAACTATGCTGCGACGTTGGACTGCTTGACTACTGCTATTGAAAGGAATTTGGATATATTATTACTTCATGAACCCTACACTTGGGTGAGAAATGGTCTCCGTACTGTTCCTGGTCTGGGTAGGCTTGGTCTGATTGCTGATCAGAACGTTCAATTTAAGGCATGCATTGTTATAGTTAACCCGACATTTCATGGGTTAAAGATTTCTCAACACACCAATGAATTTAATGCTGTTGCAAACATCTCTCTACGCGGGAGTAAGTTAGTAGTCTGTAGTGCCTATTGGTCGCCTGCAGGAGATTTCGTTGTAGAATCGCAACTGGGTAAAATCAGAGTGATCTGCAATCAAATTAGTTTCAACCCTTTACTACTAGGTATAGATTCCAACGCACATCACCCCGCATGGTATTCACGAGACACGAACAACAGAGGAGAGACCCTTGCTGAATTTTTAACTACTGAAAATCTACACGTGCATAACATCAGCAAAACTTTGACAACATACAGCAGCACGTTGGGCGACAGCAACATAGACATTACAATTGGTAATCATAGAACCCTCGATAGACTGAAGAATTGGAACATCTTGGAGGACACATTGAGTGACCACAGATTAATCACCTTCTGTTGGGAATTAAATTACGATCTAGATCAAATAATATTCAAAACGTGCATGAATAGAATTGACGTGGATAAAGCATTTGACATGGCCATCGCGGGCTTGGCTAGAATAGACCGAATGCTCTCGATCTCACACATTGATAAAAGGGTTTTGGAATTAGAAAAGTTACTTAGAGATATCACTGAAGAGACGGTTCCCAAGAGAAGAGTCTTCCATTCCAGGCCTATATGGTGGAATGAAAATATTAATTCAGTCAAAAGAGAATGTTATAGACTCATGAGAGATTATCAGACAGAAACGAATGCGGAAGAACGCATAGGAAAAAAGAATAGATATTTGGATATGGCGAGGAGATTACGCCAATTAATTAAAAGGGCTAAAAATGAATCGTGGAACACGTTTGTGTCAGAACAATTAAGAGAGGATCCGTGGAGTATTCCATATAAGTTGGCTTCTGGCCGAATAAAGGGTACTGGGAAAATCGTAGAGTCTATTAGAACGGTGCTAAATGAAGAGGATAGAACTATAGATTTTGATGGGACAGCGGAGATCATCATTAGCGAGTTCGTGCTGGAGGATAACACAATGGAAGATACTCCTGAGCATTCGCTCAGGAGAATGACTGCGGAGGATTTCGAGGAACATCACGGAAGGATCTTACATATTACCAGAGAAGAGGTTGAAGGAAGCTTGTCGAATATAAATATCAAGAAAACGCCGGGACCGGGCGGCATTCCGGGCATAGTGCTTAAAACATTGGCGGTGGCCATTGCGGACCTGCTCTGCAGGATCTGCAGTGACTGCCTCCTCCTCTCGTATTTCCCAAGAAGATGGAAGGAGGGCCTGCTCGTGATGATTCCGAAACCAGGAAAAAATGCAAAATATTTAAAGTCCATAAGACCGATAACGTTATTGCCGATATTAGGTAAGATTTTTGAATTCTTTATCCGGGAACAGCTTTTTCATTTCACGGATGATCAGGCTTTTCATCATGCCAATCAATACGGTTTCGTTAGGGGCAAAAGTACTAATCAAGCTCTTCAAAAATTCACCAGCAGAGTAAGAGACAGCACGTATAGATACACAGCGGGTATTTTTTTAGATATCAAGGGCGCTTTTAATAATGTTTGGTGGCCGGCCGTGCTGCACACTTTAAAAAGCAAGAATCCTCCGAAGTACTTGTTCGGGATGATGATTTCCTATTTTACAGATAGACATGTCAGACTCGATATCGGGCCGGATGCGCTCCCAAAGACTCTTTAAAGAGGATGTCCTCAGGGCTCGAAACTGGGCCCGACAGTGTGGAACCTGATCGTGGACGGTTTATTATTGGAGTTCGATGCTCTTTTTGATTTTCAAATGATCGCATATGCGGACGATCTGGCTATCATTGTCGGGGGCAACAGTAAACCAGCCTTGGAGGTTAGCATGAATCAGGCCTTGGAGGTTGTCCATAACTAGGCAGCTTCTAACAAGCTTGAAATTGCATCCGATAAGTCCACGTACCTGGTGTTCGGTAGGAAGTTAACAAGGAATCCCACGGTGAAAATCGGTGGGGATTATATCAAAAGATCCAAGCAGACCAAATATCTAGGCATTACGGTGGATGACAAGTTGTCATTCACATCACATATTAAACTCGCTTGTGAGAAAGGGAAAACGTTGTTCCAGGCCCTAAAAAGGTCCTTGAGAAGAGTTTACTCGATGCCTGCTGAGTCTCTAAGGAAGATCTTTTACGGCGCAGTTATCCCGGTCCTAACTTATGGATCGGAAATTTTCTCGGACAGATTAACCATGGCCAGGAACATTAATAGGCTGGAGTCTCTGAGGGGGGCCATTTCGCGCACAATTGTGGGGGCATACACAACAACCTCCACAGCTGCTGCTTCCGTGTTGGCCATTATCCCGCCCATAGAGGACATCATTTTCGAACATCTAGATGCTAAAGCTCATAGAAGAGGACTGATAATCAACAGATTCGGCAAGTTCATTCCAGGAGAGCCAAGGATGAGCAGGAAGAATATCAGAAGCATTCTAAGAAATAGAATAAACGAAAGATGGCAATCCGAGTGGGAGTCTGGAACCACCGGTAGAACGACATTCTCGTTTATTCTCAGCATCTATACTTTGCAAGGAATTGATTTTACGGTCAGTCGTAAAACAATTCAAGTATTGATGGGTCATGGACAATTCAAAAAACATTACCAAAGAATAGGCAAAACGGAAGACCCAAGCTGTGCAGACTGCAACGAAGAAGATAATCCACTACATAGAATTTTTAACTGCGTCAAGTTTGATGAGAACAGAACCGTCATTGGAAGATTTGTGGGGTCTGATTGGCCTGTTAGCCCAGAAATACTATATCTTAAACTGTCGAGGGAAGATAGATTGCACTTGTTGGAGGGCTTTGTGCCGGATGGGCTGGGAACACCCCAGCTGTTTTAATAATTAATAATTGTAATTAATAATTTAATATGTATGTCTGATTATATCGATAACAGTTTCAACAATTGCAATAACATTTATACAACTTCAACCTGTTTTTTCTTGTCGTTCTTTAGAAAGTCAACATCTACTTATGCAAGTTAATGGTTTCAAGTTATATTAGCAAAGTTCAGCGTCTAAGTTAGCAATCGATAATCTTCGGGTATAATAGAGGTAAATTAGTTGAAGTCTGTTACACTCTTTAAAAATGTGCATTTTTTAATTATTTCGAATTTATTAAATAAGCTTTTAGTTAATTAAAAACGTAGCAAGAAAATTAAGAAAGTCGATCTCATATTTTATCTACTGTAGCATTTTCAGTTTACATTATTTTTCTTCACGAGATAAAATATAATTATAAAACATTTAATTGTAGGTGGTACATCATATTTCCCTAAATGAAAGTTTGTACGAGATGAGTAAATAAAGTATTAACTAGCATTAGATCTGGCAACACTGCTGGCTTCCTCTATGAGGGGAGTCAGGCTGTCATCTGATACATCTTCTGTATGGGCTTAAATTACCCACAGTCAATTGATGGCCCGTAGCAATTATTTTCGTGAACCGGATTGTACTTGTGCGTTTAAAAATGGTGACGATCCCCTGGCTATCAAAAAAACCAAACCAGCATGCTTTTAATCTCTGATTTACTTATTATTATATACTGATTTGTCGGTTACTTTGTGATAGTTCATTTCCTAAAAAGGAATAAAATAATTTTTTACTTTACTATCTATAATTTTTATTTTTAAACAAAATTTGTGTGACTATAGTTTCGTAAAACGATTTTACATTATCAAACACTACTTTAAAACTAACTTTTAAAAATAAAAGTAATAGATAATAAAGTAAAAAATTGTTTTATTCCTTTTTTACTTATTATTGCTTCTTTTGGCCGTGTTGAGGCTGTTGCTTTGTTTTCAGACTTTCTTCTTGTTTTTATTCTTTAAGGATACCTAATGATTAGTTCAATCTTTCCAAGGTTGTTTGATTTTGCTAGTTTTCCTGAGATGTAGCACTTTACATCTGCTAGTTCCACGTCTTTGCCGATGTGTACCAGTTTGTGTTGATCCATCCTCTCCATATGGTCTCGGCAATACCTCCGTTTCTATCTACCCCATTACACTATATCCTCTACTCTGCATGTTGCTCTTATATCAGTGTTTCTCAAACAAATAAGTAAACATTAATATCTAAAAATTTCCACTGTATTTATAATTGTATGTATAATAATTGGTTCGACACATAGTGCTTTTAACAATGCAGTGCAGTTTAACATAGTTTGTATTTGAAAAAGGCAGTGTGTGTCGAAACAATTATTACACATACAATTTAAATATAGTGGACATTTTTAGATATTAATCTTTGCTTATTTATTTAAAATGAATTTCTATCGAGTACTGGATTCCTTAGTTAAAAAATTACTGTTTCTTAAGCTATTCCTAAGAAGAGTTTCTACTATTCCTCTTAGAGTTTTCATTTCTGATGTTCGTAGAATACTTTTGGTTTTGTTTGTGTTGGTCTTAGGCCAGTCTTGTAAATCCGTATTTTACTTCAATGTGTATATGAATAATTCTCAGTTTAAATCAGTTTTTAAATAACGAAAACTCATTGCTTGCTCAATTGGTTTATAGTGTACCATCAGTTTACATCTTATTGGCTCTTTGGAAAAAGAACCCATAAGAAAATCATACATGTTGTTTTGCTAATGAAGATATTTGATGAAATTTCTGTAGCTGCTTTTGTAATCTGTTTCTGCTAAGATTACCCGCATCACCCGCCTAGCATATCATGCTTATAGTGATGTGAGAATATGTATCCAAAATTTCCGTGAATCCGAATATTAAAAGGATCCGTATATTCCGGAATCAATCTTTAAATTCGAATACGGATTCGGTACCGCAATTGAAGACATCAAAACAGAATGCCAGAACAGCCAAGAGTGGGGGTTAATCTATGCTTCTCTTTCTTATTTATAATCTATGCGGCCGACAATGTTTTGTCTTTGTTTGTCTTTTAGGTTGTGTAGCGTGCTGCCATTTTTTTATTGTTATCGTATAATTGTATCGTCTCGTCGGTACTCGTGACAGTTCGGTTTAAATATTTTAGTAAGTCTTCGTTAATAGCGTAACGTAAGGAGTAAAATTGAGTTTATCTAATAAGTTTAGTATGGCTCCTACACAAAAATCGATTGTTAGGTCATTTTTTAAAAAATCGCTTGACAAACTTTTTGATGTGTAAAATATGTAACATTACATTAAAGTACTTTACCAGCTGAGGAAATTTAAAACTACACATTACAAGAAAACATGCAATCCAGTATAACGAGCATCTGAGGAAAGAACATCCATCGGAAAATCTTAATCAGATCCACGAAACACCAAACCAGAATATACCTTAAAGTCACACCATGAAATCGGATGTTCCCACTCTTGCAAATAAAGTTGGAATATTACCAGCAGCTAGTAATTGATCAATCAGTGATGATATGCTTTACCGATCGAACACTTTGGAGTTTCGACCTCTTCAAACCAAGTTATTCGGTGCCTAAGCTATTCGGTGGAAAAAACTCAAATGTATCTTCAGAAGACCAGAAAAAATCTGCGATGTAAGCCTTTTAAAGTTAATCGTGAAATATTTTCAACCCCTGTTTATTGTGGAAAATTCAGGATTTTTGAAATATAGCAAAACATTAAATCCAGCCTATCAAGTTCCTAGTAGAATTATATTGACGAACAATCTTCTGCCAACAAAATATTTACATGATGCAAAATTAAAATCTATTCTGCGTGAACTGAAATACGTTTCATTACCTACACATATTTGACAGTCAGATAGCAACATATCATATCTATCACTAGCCTGCCATTTTGTTCATGATTTGATATTACATTCACGAGTACTATGTGTGAAAACAATGACCTCTGTTCATCACCCAGGACATAATATTGCCACTGATATATCCGTCATTTTAACAGAATGGGATCTTGATGCCAAAATTGTCACTATTGTTTCGTACAATGGCATCAATATAAAAATGCCATTACAGTACATTTACGAAAATATCATCATCCGTATGTTACACATATATTGAATCTAATATCTAAAGAAGCCTTAAACGAAAATCGAGAACTGAAAGTATTAATACAAAAGGTAAAAACCTACTGGTCTATTTCAAACACAGTGCCTGGCTACCCGAAAATTGAAAAAATGGCAAGAAAATATGGGAAAGCCTATTCTTAAAATCAAACAAGTCGTAGATACAAAATGAAATTCAATCCTAATAATATTGGAAAGGCTTTCATTAATAAAAAAATCTTTATCTATCGCAATTGCCAATTTACCATCAGCTCCAGATTTTATAGACGTTTCGGAATGGAATATAATATCAGAATGTGTGCAAGTATTAAAACCGCTAGAATTAATGACAATGGAATACGAAATAATAGAAAAGTATGTTACAATATCCAGTCATACCACTAATTAGAGGACTGCAGCTTAATGAATTTAACACCAGAAACAGACATGGATATAGAGTTACTATCTAAACTATTGAAAACCATTTCAAAGCGTTTACGCATATTGAATTCAGTGGCGGTTCGTAGGTTTTTAAAGTGGGAGGGCGTAGAAGAAAATAGTGCTGCTGAAGATTTTTTTTTTGCTTTCCTCTTCCTCCTTTTTTACTTTTGGTGCTATTGAAACCTTATACAGAAGGTGAACTAGGAAAATAAGTTAAATGAAAGAAAACGGCATTGGGTCTGGAAGAAAATGCGCAAATGTAGTTATTGGATGAAATTGTTGCCAAAGTTTCCCTTTCAAATGCAATAACTGAAAGTAACTTCGAGGAATATAGTTCTAGGAATTCTGGACCATTAGAGAATTTCGAAGCAGTAAATTATCACAATGGTCATATTTTAAAGAAAAGGTAAAAGTTATTAAACCAAACACTACACCCGCCACGACTGCCACCCTTTCCGTTCGACAATGTCTAGAACTTCCCCATTGCGACCTCGCAAGTATTCCAATACAGTTTTGGAAAAGACATAAATTTATGACTGCCGAATAATGGGAATTATATGAAAAGGTATGCCCGTGTACCCGTCACGTCAGTGCGACGCGAAAAACTATTTTCTAAAGCTGGTCAGTAGTTGGTCTTAGTATTGTTCAAGCATTAAATGGCAACTATGTCTTACTATAATAACTTCTCACAATGGCAACACCGCTAGACAGGCGGGAGGAAGTTAACAACCATTTTTTGTATCGGGAGGACGTTCCTTGAAATGTTCCTGTTAAGAATCAAGGTTTTCTCAAGAAAAAAGTGCTTCAATCAAAAGAAAGGTTAAAAATCCAGCATACAAATAATAATATGGACCTTCGACTAAAATATTAAGACATAAAAGATGCATGGAAAGGCATTAATATGAATATTAAGACATATAAGTTTCATGGAGGGCTTAATATGAAAGTTTCGGGCACTTTTTATAAATATGGCTGGATAATAGAATCATTACCCTAATCAGTGTGACTAAGTGAAAAATGAATTGATGGTGCTTTATTAGTGCATCCCACAATATAAGCACATAATTGTATTCGATTACAACGATGGTTGGCTGTTCCCAACATAAAAATAAAGCAGAACTCGTTGAAACGTTAGGATGACAATTACATTCATATTAGTTTTATATTTGCAACATTATATTTATTATATTTATAACATTATATCTACATTTTTAACTTTATATTTATGTATTAACATTACATTTATTTTCATATTAAGTTTGGAGCAACTTTTAATTTTCATTTCTTTCAATACTTTTATACTCTACATAAGAGCAATTAGCACCAGTTAAAATAATTAACTTGCGCCATGAATTTGTTTATATTTTTCAGCCAAACATGCACTTGCTACTTTTCCCTACAAAAACATTCATCAATTGAGGTTATAGCCTGAGCTATTAGATTAACAATTAAATGGATTAAAATTACCTGATTACATGATTTTTTCTACCCAACTGATGGCGTCAGGATGTTCTGTTATAGACCATTAGACCATTTTCTTTGAAATGAAGTGAACAAATAAACGTATCTTTGTTAATATGATCGATCATTTGGAATTGACCATCACCTCCACGGGCCAATACTAAATATTAAATAAAAAAATAAACCAAATATTACCTAATATTATACCGAAAAAATACGAGGAGTGAAGAGAGTTCAATTATTACATTTGAATGGAATATATATCCGAACTAGTGGACGTTGCGCCCAGTAACGCCATCTCTTGTCGTGTAGTCGAACTATTTTGTATCGTATGGAAACTTTGCGTTGTTTCTCGATTATTCGCCATGCCCCTCGGTCGGAATGAGCGGAGCTTTGTGGAAGTTTGTGGTAGTTTCTGGACGGCTACTACTGGGCTGCTATATAAGCGGATCTACATCTAGTCTGCAACAGGCCAGCTTGCCTGTTACCTCATCTTTTACAACTGTAGCTAAGTTGGATGTTGGTTTTTACACGAATCAAGAAAAAATCTTGGAGGAATATTTTAAAGTCCAAATTTTAAAAAGGCCATGGAACCCACCCAGAGATTATAAATTTCCTATTTCCACAAAACGAAACTTGCGCTTTCAATTGATATGGTTGGAGAGATTCCCCTGGTTGTCATATTCGGAATATAAAAGTGGAGCATACTGCAGAGTTTGCGTGGTAACGGGACGTTCGCTTGATGAAGGTAAAGACGGTCATCAAAGGATCGGCAAGTTGGTAACCGAACCTTTTTGTAAGTGGAAATATTTGAAGCTCATGCGAAATCGGGACACCACAAGCGAAATTCAGAACTGGCAGATAACTTTCTAAAAGTAATGTATTCGCAGGCCTTTTCGGTCACTGAACAGCTGTCTTCTGAAAGAAAGAGACAACAAGAGGAGAATCGAAAGAAACTAATCCCTATCGTAAAACCAATAATTTTTTGCGGCAAACAAGGCATCTCCTTGAGAGGTAAAATCGATTCGGGGCGCATACAAATTACACCAGAATCACCAGAACCTGAACAACCACTACAGAATGATGGTAATTTTAGAGCCCTGTTGCGGTTTGCGGCTGAGTCTGGAGATAAAGATCTGGCTGAGCATTTGAATACTTCACAGAAGAATGCCCTGTACACCAGCCCTCAGGTCCAAAACGAAATAATTGACATTTGTGGTAAATTAATTCAACATAAAATAATTGAAGAAGTAAAGAAAGAGAAAGTATTTGCGATTCTGGCTGACGAAACCACCGATAACGGAGGGCGGGGGTAGGAAGTATACATAAATATACATAAATGTCTTCGATATGTTGATTTTACAGATAAAAACACCATATACTTAAAGAGATGTTCCTTGAGTACATTCCAACGGTCGATGTTTCAGGATCCGGTCTCGCAAATCTTATTATTACAGCTCTGAAAAAGCATGGACTTGAATGTTCTCATGTGGTTGGTCAAGGTTATGATGGGGCTGCAGCTATGAGTGGGTATTTGCACGGTGCCCAAGCTTATGTTCGCCAAGAATGTCCTCTTGCTCTTTATGTACACTATAGTGCATCCTCTCTCAACCTTGCTATTGCTGATTTATGTTCATTAGCAAATGTCCGAAATTGCATTGGGATTGTTCAGTCTGTTGGGTCCTACTTTCGACATTCTGATCAATGCACCGCTTTGTTGAAAGAAAAAATTCAAGAGCTACTACCCGTCGGTAATCAAAAAAGCTTGCTCTCAATGTGTGAAATACGGTGGATCCACAAACATTAAGTTATTATAAGATTCAGGGAAATTTATTCGGCGATTGTGAATGCTCTCGAAAAACTCCAATTTAATCACAATAAGGAAACATCGCAACAAGCCACCCAATTGCTAAGTACGCTTCGATCTTCGGATTTTGTGATGTGTTTAGTGATTCTTCAAAAAGTTATGAGCTATACATTGTCGCTATCAAAACAATTACAGACAATTGACATCGATCTTATCACGGCATTCAAACATGTAGATGATGTTATTAATGTCTTACAACTCCTGAGAAACAACACTAACGTCGAATATCTTCATCTCTATGAAGACGCAAAGGTTTTACTGGAAGAAAATGGTTGTATACTGCGAATGCCACGCGTCGTCGGAAGACAATTAAATAGACCGAACATTCCTGCATTGGATGTATGCACGTATTACAAAATTAATTTGTTCATTCCATTTATTGATCATACAATTCAACAATTGGTTGAAAGGTTTACCAAACATCGTAAAGTAGTATCAGCATTATCTGGTGTGCTACCTTCAAATTTTACTGCGTGTTCTGAAATTGAAGAAGCAATTTCCATGTACTCGTCACTGCTTCCCGAAAGCAACATATCAGTGGTTAAAGCAGAACTTGAAGTATGGAAAACAGTGATGACAAGTATCTCGCCTACCCCGAAATCTAGTTTGGAATGCCTAGATATGTGCGATAAAAACCTTTATCCTAATATTTACACATTACTACAAATCTTGGCTACCATTCCTGTATCCACTGCTACCCCAGAAAGGTCTTTTTAGAGCCTAAGGAGACTGAAAAACTATTTACGAAACACTACAAGTGAAAACAGACTTAATGGTTTGACTCTCATGAACATTCACTATGGAACTCAAATTCATGCAGATGAAGTAGTGGATATATTAAAAAAAAAAGCCGAAGATTTCTTCTTTAATGGTTTTAGATTTAGCGCAGAGGTACGAAATTAATTTAACCATTTCATTTAAAGTTAAGAACTTTATAAATATGTCGTAATTTTTCCGATGAATATATAGATATTAAATTTCATGTAAGTATATTTTTGTTGTTTTATTTACTTTATTGCGATTGCGTCGGCACGCTTGATCTCGCCAGTATCTTCAAATTCCAGTGAGTCATTTTTTTCATCCATTTCATTTTGATTCCAATTTCGATTGATTTGTTAAGGATGGCTTAATTAAACATTTTAATACGTAAAAATGCTTCTATCAAAGCTAAATTAACAGCCTTTACAAATTATTTAGTACAATTACCACAAAGTACAATCTTTTGCAACAATCAGTACAAAAAATACAATTACGCATGAAAAATTTTTCAAATTTATTTAACGAGTTCGATAATATTCAATTAGAAATAGAGGTCCGTTTAGATAATATAGACGAACAAATATTGAAGCGAGAATGCTTTGAAAATGCCTTTTTTAATGCCGCCTCGACCGCTACTAAATTATTGGCAGAGAGGAGTACGAAACATTAAAATTATTGTATTTCAGAGAGTGATTTGGGGATTCAGGTATCAATTCTCAATGCATCAAGCTACCTTCTATTCTGCGTCAACATTTAAAGATGACTATGGTTAGAATTTAGAGATACATTTGAATCGTTTATACACTTAAATTCAACAATTGATAGCCTTCAGACATTTCATTATTAAAGAGCTTCGCTGGTTGGAAGCGCTGTGCAGGTAATCAAGGCACTGCAGTCAGTCGTCAATCGTTTCAACAATACAAACTTAGTAATCAACAATCATGTTAAAGCGTTATTTCATTTGAAAACAATTTCTACAGGGTCTTTCCCAGATTTTGGGACAACCCATAGAAGTGTGAGATATATTACTTATACATCTAATCAAAACTTTTCTAGAGTGGGAGCAAACAACAGAAAATAATAAAAAATCTAAAGTTATATTTGAAAAGAGGAGCTGTTTATTAGAAATAATTCAGTCCTACAATAGCATCAAAACGGTACAAAAGAATTCAAGACATTCAAATTCTCATTCCTTTGTATCCACAGAAATCAGTTGCGAATTGTATAAAAAGAAACATTATATTCAAAATCGTGAAGATTTTCTAGAGCTTGGCGTAAATCAAAAACTTGCCTAAGATGAGGACATCATATTAAAGATTGTAAATTTGGATTTTTTTGACCCTTTTGCATATTGATAGAAAACAAACAAATGGCGCAGAACACAATGTAAACCAATTCAATATCAGTTGCATTGTCATCACGGGCAACCAGTCAAATAGTTCTACAGAAGTTCTACAATCAACTGCAATTTTAAAGGTATTGGACACAAATGGAAAAATATATATTGCGGAGGAGCAATTTTAGGTTCTCAATTCAGTTTTATTACCACAACATTATGTGACCTACTGAAGTTGCCTGAAACGAATGCTAATGTACAAGTTGGTGATTTCAATTGCTCGGTCCCTGATTTGACAAATCGATGTCATTGTAAAATATTATCAAACAACAAACGATTTTAAAGAAAAATGTCCTGTCTTATAATTTCTAATATTACAGGAAATACACCAAATTATAAAGTAGATACAAATAATTAAAATATACCGAATAATATTACTTGGCAGATTCAAGATGTTATGAACCAGGAAATATTGACATGCTCTTGTGAGCAAATATAGTTTGGGATATATTTTATACCGAACAAATGTATCTAAACAAAAATGGCCCAATTATATAAAAAAACGCATCTTGGGGGATTCTAGCAGGCCCAATCAATGTTCCTACTAAGTTTGTCCAATGGAATTTTGTTAAAAATATTTCAATTGAAAATCGACTTTAGAAATTTTGGAAAGTTGAACAGGTACTTAATAACAACATTTTATCATCAGAAGAAAAAGCATGTGAATAACACTTTGTGAAATATACAGCAGTGACACGTAAAGAGGACATTAGATATGATAATTTCTCATTTTGAACAATATGTTGGAAGACGAAAATTGACAGCGTTTCTCAATAAATAACAATGTCTACAAACATTAGAAATATGTAACTGGCCTTTCTTCATAAAACTTCTAAAAATCCTTTTGGTTATTATAACCATAAATATAAGTATATCCAATAATAGTATATCCAAAATAAATTAAAATATATGAAAAATCGTAGTTATTTCCAAACTTAAGTTTAAATTCATGTTGGTAAAAGGTTAAATACAGGGATGCTCTAACAGTTTTGTTGATTTTTACATCAATATTATTAAAGAAGCATATTTATCTATTTGTATGTGTGATTTTGTGTAATTAAACTAATTTTAAAAGTATGCGGAAAGAAACTTTATGTCAAGATAAAAATAAGTACATAACTATATAACAGGTAAAAAACATAATATCACTAAAGAAAGAAGAAATATGTGTGAGTGCTATTTTACATAGTACCATTTTTTGGAAAGCATTAAGGCATAATAAAATGGAAAGTCGTCATGCAAAATGTATCTGGTTAAACGAAGTGTACATTGAAAAATAACTATAGAAAAAACTTTTTTTTGCGCTCTATAAATGAAACTACTTCTAGTCTTTCTGTTCTGCCAGTGGTCCTTACCATAGAAATATATCAGATTTACGATGGCGATGTTAACAAATGATTTGACCATCAATATTGCAGACTACATTGCAGAAATTTTTGCAGCCACATACATCAAGATCAATGAAGCAATGTAAATGATCGAATAAATTAATATATCTTCAAATAGCATTACATCACCGTCGCAATATTAAATCTAATCGAGGGCGGCAGTTTTCGTTCAGTCTTAATACTCACTGCAGTAAATATACAGTCAGAATACATCCTCAGGAAAAGAAAACACAGATTCCAATATTCCAGAAATATCACAATTCGAATAAGGTATAATTTTAATTTGATAACGTCGAAATTCATTATGTGTTTAATGATGTTATGTATCTTACAAACTAAATAAGCATACTGTTAAAACTGACTGATAAACCAGAACTTAGTAGATTCATAACTGAAAAGCGTTTCAATTGGATTTTCGAATAAAAAATAATTATTGACTTTTTTACTTTATATTAAAACTTTATCATAAATAATATTGATAATCGATACGAAAAACGTTAAAATAATTGTTAGATATTAATTATATATGAATTAAAATTTATAAAATTTAAAATAAAATTACGTGACAACGAAAGCGTCACGATGAGCTGCCATGTTTTTGACCTCATTATCTTAAAGCGTTTTCACGTATATACTGCCAACGGCTTTTACCTGTGTATATACTCGCTATGGGTTACTAATTTAAGTCAGTAATCTATAACAAAGAGTATCATTCGGTTCAACTCAGCTGAAGTTCGAAGTGCTAAAGCATCAATTTGAGTTTTTAAAAAAATACGAATGTAAATGTAAGTAAGGAACAAAATATTTCTATTAAATGTAATTCAATTATTTGTAAGTTGTCACTTGAAAGTTACGATGACAAAGTTATAGGTTATGTTCAATTTAACCGCAAAAATTTTATTTGCGCGGTGAATTTACGTGTATGTCCAGAACATAAAGTTCTGTAAAGCTTATACAGTTACCTTAATTATTAATGAAAAGTTCAAGACACTTAATATTACGATTGTATAGATTTAGCAGGTAATAAAAACTCAAATATGAAAAGATTAATATAACGTTATAAATAATAATATTACGTATATATTTTATGACAGGTGGTTGAAAAAATATTTGATGTTGTTTTAGGAGTAATACGTCGTGCTGCTTGGAACCATAGATTTCGACGTTTAACTTCATGTGGCGCATTAAAAAAAAATTTCCGAAGTTGTTTTTGTAGTATTCGTACAAAATGATACGAAACATGCACGATAACTAATTTCATTTGACATTTTCAATAAATTTCTTAATCCACTGATGCTAATAACAAGAATAAGTTGATTAAAAACTAAAACACTCGTATCATCTGTCTATAATGTGGAGGGGAAATAAAAATTGTGACGTCACACGCGCCCAGGTTTTTCGGGAACTGTAGACGCGTCATCGGTACTAGGTTTAAAAATGTATTTTCAATTTGATATAACTTTTTAATTATAAGGAAAAAGATAAAAATAAAAATAGTTGTGTTACAAAACTTATATATGGTCTTTCCATTTATGACAAAAAAATGTTTCTTCAAAATCTCAATTATAAGAAGGCTTCAGAATAAAACAAGTTTCAGTATTAGTGACGCATCAGCTGCTAAGGCTATTTATCAATTGGGCCTAATAAAAATTAATTATTAAATATATTTCAAAAATATTTCAATTTACAATGGATGCATCCAAACATTCCATTGTTGCTATATTAACACAAAATATAAAATTATAGCATATGATGTGCTTTTGGGGCTCTAGTAGCCGAAATCAGCTACGCAATGTTTGAAAAAGAGTTACTAGCGATTGCCTAGAATTGCGAAAATTGCTCTGTAGAAGTACTTTAGATCTTGCTCTCGATTTATCTCAAGTGTTGCAAATATTCAATATCTACATTTCTTTCTACTCCATCTCACTATATCCTCAACTCTGCATGTTGCTCTTATGTCGCTGTTTTTCATTATATCCCTAAACGTTTCCCCGTTATTGCTTTTAGTTTGTAGAATGCTTTTGGTGTCAACTCGGGTTTCAATACAATAGGTTCGTACTGGTCTTATGCACGAGAAATAGTCATATGACTATTTCCCGAGATAATATATCTTAAGTAGTCAGCCTTATATTATAGAGACTTTTAGGTCATTTACTGGGTCATTGCTATTTGATGTGACAGATCCTAAGTAACGAAAACTCATTACTTGTTCATTTGCGTTGTCAACTACCACCAGTTTGCGTCTTATGGACTCCTTGGAAAAGGTCATCCTCTTTGTTTATCGATGGAAATCAGCATGTTATAGTTTTCACTAGTTTGGTGGAATTGCTGCAGCTGCCTTTGAAAGTCGTTCTCTGTTTCTGCAAAAATTACCGCATGATCCGCTGTAGCATTGGTCAAATTGCACAAATAGCTTAAAAAACGGCTGCATTGGCGAAAAAATGTTTATCCACAATTATAAAAGCGAAATTGGTCAAATTGACTTGACCTCCCCAAACTTATTTATATTTGAAAAAATGAAGAAATACACTCAGGGATAAACCGCACCGCGTTAAACAGCAGTTTTTGATAATTGAAGTTAAGCGACGTCGGTTGCGGTCGATATCTGGGTGGATGACCCCAATATAGGTATCCTAATATACTTTTGTACACATTAAAAGAAATTCTCGAAACCCACTTTGTTCTACCTCGCCTAAATCTTGTTCTATTTTAGCTTTTAGAATATTCTCATATATTCTACCAATAGAGCTCAAGTCAGTTATTCTTCGATAATCGATGCATTCCTTTCTTAAAAATATTAGAAATAATACCTTTTTTAAAATCTCTTGAGATCTATTTTTCTGCTAAGCTATATTTTTAAGAATTATTTTTCGATGTATCACTTCTTTCGTTTGGTAAATTTTTCATTTTTGACGACGTTTCTAGGTAGTTCTAACGCGAAGATTAATCATTAATAAGTATTCTTCTTTTCACTATAAAAATATTTGATGAATGAACCCGTAACATTTTAGCAGTTTTTACAGAACCACGAGAATACTGCTTAGCTTAGTAGTATAGGAAATATTCCACACAACATATTTAAATGTTTTTTTCTTTTGACATATTTTTTTCAATTTCATTCAGCAATTTTTTCAGTTGCATTGCATCTTAAAGGTATGAAATCAAAAAGTGTATTAGATTTATGTCTTTCTTGAAACTATGACTTCATTGAATAAACATATGTGAAACAAAATATTTGCATTATACCAAGATAGAGTGAAAAGTCAGAAACTTTTCGATGGATGGCAGTGCGATCACAAGCAATGTGATTACATTTCTGAAATGTAGCTTCCTTTGTAGTAATGCCATTTGTAGTAATGTAAAATTTGCAATCTATTATTGTTTTATGTACCTAAATATATAAATATATAGAATAATACACATAATAATTAAATATATTAATTTATTTTTAAACATTTACATTTATTTATTTATTTAGCGTATGGATCACATGGATTTATATTCCATGTGATTACATTCAAATACATTACATAAATAGATTATATTATAAAATAAACTATAAAATTATATAAAATATAAAATAAACTAAAAATATATAAAATATAAAAATATGAAAAAAATATAATTATACAAAATATATAAAATAAAGTTCAACATCAGGTAAGAAACATCACAAGTGCATCAAATTTTAAAAATAAAATTTTATAAACAATTACATATTTACATGTAAAAATATGATTTATCTTTTTAGTTTTCAATCGACTTCTTTTTTCTGTCACAATTTGATCAGTTTTACTAAAAATTTTTTTACATGGTACTGAAGTAGACATAAGACAGAGCCTTCTTTGGACAAATTCATATAGCCTTGGATAAATATTTTTTGAAACCACCATATTAAGTAGTCCTCATGTCGATCGATTAAGGGCTCATTAAATATTTTTCTATTTCATTAATAGCTGCTGACGCAGAATTTCTGGAACTTTTTACATTTATTACTTTGTTTTCAACATTTTTCCATATGAGAAAGTGAATTAGTGCTTTTTTATGCCAATGATACGCCGAAGCCTTTTAATAATTCATATGAAAAATAATTCATATACGGGCATGTTGAAATTCTCAGAAATTAAAATATTGTTATATACTACTGCTAATCGTAAAGTATCTGTTTATCTGACTATGCAACCAATTATACGAGAAAAGATTTAGTGGGATCCGGATCTTTAAATTGATTCGAAATTGGTGATCCGACTCTCCAAAAAGATCCGTATTTCCCATCACTACATGTAACAGAAATGCACCAATTTTTCGCGCTCCATTTATTCTCTCCAAAAAGATCCGTATTTCCCATCACTACATGTAACAGTAATGCACCAATTTTTCGCGCTCCATTTATTGACAAATTGGTGAATGGAACTTTAATAATCCCGTCCAAATATTCTCTTCAACTGCGTCATGAAATTGTAAAATCGGACAGACAATTTCAAGTTATCACGAAATTTTAGGAAAGTTGTCAATGAATTACTTTTTTTATTGGTCAAAATCATCATTTTATTTACTATATAAACATTATTGTGGAGATCAATTTTTATATGACGAAAACGTTACCAAGGTATGAGAATATACAGGACTTTAAATAATTGCATTAAATTATTATTACAAATATAATTTCAAATATTTCATATAATTACATAAAGCATACAAAAACACTTGTTTAAACAGTGTTAAATACTGAGTACTTAATATACATAATACATAAATAAAAATATAAATAAAAAATAAAAATATTTTTAAATATTTTTTATATCTAAATAATTAGGAATGCTATTTCGTTTAATATTATTTTTTTATTGTTTTGTTTACGTTTTAGTTTAATAACAAACCATCTTCAGAACAACTCTACAATATATATTATTTTTATAAAAAATAGAAATTTATATCTAAAAACCTACCATTATATATAATTGAACAATTAATTATATCAAAGTAAAAAATGTGTCAATTGAAAATTGGAAAAAAATTTCATATTTATTTATATTTAAAAAAAAAATTGTAAAATTAGTTGTTCAATTAGATATAGTGGTAGGTTTTTTATAAATTTGTATTTTTTATAAAAATAATGAATATTGTAGAGTTGTTCGTAATTAAAATTCCTAAAAGATGGTTTGTAATTAAACTGAAACTTAAACAAAACAAAAAATTTAACTGACCAAAAAAAAAAAAAGATCCCAAATTTAGAAGAGCCATCCTTAATATATATATATATATATATATATATATATATATATATATATATATATATATATATATATATATATATATATATATATATATATATATAATAGCTGTGTCATCATTCATTTTTGCAATATGGTGTTTTTCATTTCACCATGGTAATTGGATATCAAAGATTTTGACGCGTACATTAAACTTGCCTAAAAACTAAATAAATCCTTTGAAAGGCTTTAAATGACTGTAAAATGTTTGCCATATCTTTCTGACTTACGATACTTTTAACACTACTGTCCTGCCTAGAATTTCTTTTGTTTACTTTTCAATAAATCCAGGTTTCATCTAGGAATATAATTTACCGTCAAAATATGCTGTTACGATTTTCTATATTTTTGAAGAAAGCAACGTCTTTTGGCAGAAATATTGTTTCTTTCGGCTAATGATCTCCTATTGTCATCCCTTTTGTACTTCAAGCCTAGCTCCTTTAAGAGAGTTTTGAGTGATGTACGCCCATACTGAAAATTTCCTTTCTTCTTAACTGCACATTAAGGCTTTTGATAGTTACATGTTTACCTACAAATGAAAAAATATGTCATTTTGAGACATAAGTAAGTGCTATATTTGTATTTTTAGTTTATGAAACTGTTGAAAATTAAGCTATATCATATTGTAGTTTTAGTCAACACACTTGTATGTACACTGTATATGCAAGTAGATCTCAAGCTGATTTATTTTTGGTAATGGAATATTTTGGTCAAAATTAGTAATTTCTGGTACTATAATAACTATTGCTAATACCTACATATTTTCTTATTCAGCAGGAATAGCAGGATATGCCAAATGTTTGTGCTAAATATAAGTAAGATAGGTGTCAGTTCAAAATTTTACAGTTTTTTAATAAATTGTAAAGCCAAAATGTTTGCAAATGTGAACAATTTGTCTGTTGTTTTGGTCTTCGCATGAGGTCTGCTTATTCCAGCAGAATGAATTTTCAATTATGTTCTTTTATTTTCTTTTCTTAATAAAATACACTGTTTTTCTTGATATTTTTAAGGCTGTCGCAACTCTAAAAAAATATATATTACAATGTGATAATTCCAAATACGTAAAACGTGATTATATTAACTATCCTGTACCTCTTGAATAGATGAAAGAGACTCTGAAGGTCCCCCATTCATTTTTTTCCATTTGCAAATTCTTATAAACATTGAGCACAAATTGTTGGGCTTGCGATTTCATTGTTTTTCCCGACATTATCTGAAATCACACAAAACGTTAAATCAAATACAGATCCCTCAAAAGTTCGCACTTTCTGTATTTCCGATATTATTTTAAAACACTTGTTTATCTTTCAGTATGTTTTTAGAATTAGCTCATATAAATTCTGTTTTTATTAGATATTTGTAATAAAATGTCATTGGTTAGGTTAGAATTAATAAAGGAAATAAAATTTTTTGAATCTTTACAAATATTTACCGATAAACAAAATAATAAATAACAATAGTTATTATAAGAACTTTACAATAAAACTGGAGTTTACAGCACGAAATTTCACTAATACACTCAACTTAAACTCCAACAATAACTGCTGAACTCAATAGAGGAACTTTTAATCACCGGTAGGAACAAAACCTTTTAATTATTTGTTACTTTCTCTTCCTACTCCGCTGTAACGCTATCGTAACGTACTGCTCTTACCCGAAAACATACGTATTGATTTTTTTATCTTCTCTATTGTTCGGTAAACAAAAAGAATATGTTGAGACAAATGTCTATGGTATAGGAAACTAATGACGTCAGTGTATGACGCATGGGTAATCTCTCGGCAGTTCAACTGTACCTTGTAGAGAGAGCAGCTTCCTGTAATTACTTTAAATAATCAAATTGAATTAATTATATAATTACCAGAGTTGAGTAAAATTAAATAATGATGTCCATGGTTATATATTAATATTAATTCATTAAAATAAATTGAATTTATACCCAGATAAATTATTGTACCGTTTTAACAAATAACGGACCACTACTGATACGAGTGGCTTGCGCGTGACTGGCTTCCGAGGACGGTCGAATGTTCCGGGGCGAGCGAGGAAGTAGTCAGAACCTCAATGGATTTGGTTGTGCCGTACGAAGATACAGGCAGCGGACTGCTTGCTTGGCACCAGAGCCGCCCAAAATTAGGAAGTCTTATTTTTTGTTGTTGTAAAAACTAAAGACCAAATCTAAGGTAACTTCCTAGACATCCATCTCTGGTAGAATCGTTCCTCTCTTGAAAGTCTTTTGAGAGACCACAAACTCAGGGAGCCTCTGTAACGGATGCACATCCTGGATAATTAACTACCAGCACAAAAATAAGGTCAGATATTATTATTATCATTATTATATTTTTATTATTTTTACCACCATTAATATAACGAGCCAAGTTTAATTTCTATATTCTGAGTTCCAAATAGGCACATTTTACACTTATACCTGTACTTTTACTTGTATTTTCATTTAGTTCGTTACCCACTTATTAATGCGTTCATTTATATGTGAATTTGTGTTTTTTCTAATTAAATCTATATTTAAAATAAAAAAAACTTTTTTTACATTTTTTAAATATTTTCAATGATTGATTGATGTGCACATTACAACTTCTGACGTTACATTTCATCATAGAGTGTTTAATGGTTTCTTTTTATATTTCTATATATATTTCTAGAGATATAGTAAAATATAAATCGTTCTATATAAATCTTAAAATGTAAATCTGCTTATTTAGCCTTCAGAGAGATACGCATTTCCAGCCTTTTAACGACAACGAGAAAAAAACCCGTCATGATATGAAATAAAAATTCTTTAGATTTTTCACTGATAAAATCGTCACATTTTAAAATTTAAAACATTAACGTTAATTTAAATATATTCAAACAATATAAATATCATACATTTTCAGGAAAGGAAGAGTTGCAATCAGATGTCAGAAACATCATTGGCAGAGAATAGTTTGGCTAAGACACGCATTTCAGATGGATTTCGGCACACTTGAATTAGTTGAGGTAAGTTAAATTATTATTTTGCAGATGAACATTTAAAACATTGCATAAAAGTATTTTCCAGCTAGGTTTTTGTCAGTTTTACATTGTTCATCTTTATTTGCTGTTGGATTATATGGTAGACCTGTTTAAAAACTAGATTTCTGATATGACTGTTGAAATATTTAAATAATATTAGATAATGAAAGTCTTAGATAATATTTCAAATAACTTTTCATCAACAATAAGTTGGTTACCCAAAAGTTCCTCTGCTAAATTCATTTTTTTTTTCATTTATTAGAAATTGGTAGCTTTAGTTGGATTTACATATATATTGTATGTTGGAATCGCGTATATTCCGAATATATAGAAACTATTCTTCGCTAAACTTGAAGAGATTTACCACTAAACACCAAAACGTTTTTTTGATTTAATCTAAAGTTTAAATCATCTCCTGATGATGCTAACATGGTTAGCGAAACGTGCGTCGAGCAGTTCAAAAAAACGTTTTGGTGTTTAGTGGTAAATCTCTTCAAGTTTAGTGTTTGACACCAAAGGTTCGAATAGAAGAATTGATATTCTTCGCTAGTTGAGACGTATTTATTCACCCTATTAATATGATGTATTGATTTTTCGTTTTTATATTTTTAATTTTCTTAATAACTATAACATGATTTTCAATTTTTTTCAGTTTTTTCATGAAATAGCCTTTACTATCGATACAATCGCTACCAATGTTAATATGGTTTTGTTGGTTTGCCATTTTTTGTATTTTTTTACCTTGGATTTGGATTCATCTTAGAAACCCTCAAATCTTATTTCCATTCAATTTATTTTTTGTTCTGAAATCTAACTAAGATTTTTTATTAATGGGACTTTCGGTCAGTAAATAAATTTTCATATTGTATTGTTTTATTAACGTTTCGGCTCAACAACAAACCATCCTCAGAATACTTCTACAATAAACATTATTTTTATAAAAAACACAACCCACACTACCAATATCAAATTAAACAATTAATTTTTTTAACTAATATGGGACAATTTTTTTTTTAATTTTTAAATGACATATTTCACTCTGACATATTTAACAATTCTTCCACCTTTAAATTTTTGTTTTTTATTATAACCTAATTGTTTTGAATTTTTATGTGGAATGATATTAGATGCTAAAATAAAAAATTAAGAAAATTTATTATTTAATAATGTTATTATATATACAACTTAAATTATCTTGTATCAGTTCTGAAATTAATGGTATTATTTGTTTTTGTTTTTGATATAAATCATTTCTGTTATATTTCTTTTTTTATGTTGTTTTTCAAAATCTAGGATTTTTATGGCGTTAAAATTAAAGTTGTGTTCATTATCTATAGTATGCTTTGAAAGGGCAGTTACGTTTGGTTCTAAATTTCTAATGCTTTTTTTATGTTCATTAATTCTGGTTTTTAAATGGGGGTATTTACAAGGATTAAATTGGATGTAGTTGCAACTACTGTTTTCCAATCAATATTTATTCCAGCTAGGAAAAATATTTGTGTACTCCTAGCGTCTATTATGGCATCAGACCTTTTAATATATATATTTTTTTTAATATGTGCGAAAATTCTGGGTGGAAAAAACGAATGCCCAACAACAGAAAAAATGTATTCTGTGCTCGTGACGTTCTAAGAGGCATTTTTCAAAAACCATACACTTAAGCCATGCGAATCACTCTAATAGTTTCCGGAATATTAATATTGGATAGACGGTGATATTCTGCAGAGCATATATCTTTGGGTCCTTTATTATGTTCTGTTTCATTACATTCATAGGTAAATAAAAACATTTTATTTTGTTTGCTTATATTTTGAGTTACCGCCGACTATGGTGAAATTATATTTGTATAACTAGTCTAGAGTAATAAGCGCTTTGATCTAGGACTCGATGTATCATCGACTCGATGTAACTCGAACTTCATTCTTCTGGCAATGGAATGATATTGTCAGATCATCTCTTTTTTCCTTAAAAAATGAATAAAATGCTTGCGCCTTTAATTTATGGCATTTCTTTTCAGCCATCAACATTTCTTTACTCATTGGTTCTTTCTAATGTTTATTATTTCATCGAGGGAAATGCAAGTTGAACATTCATCTGTTCTTCGGCTTTCCAAAACCTATATTGAACACTGTTCGGAATGTCTATAATATAACGGTTTAACTTCCAAGGATTAATCCACAACCTGCACATCATACATTCTCCACATTTTGTTTAAGTAAAGATCAGAATTCAAATATACGCGGTTGCGAGTTTTACTTCTACAGTAATGACTTTCTATTATTTTAAATTTTTTAAGAAAATTTGCAATGGAGTTTCTTTTATTTTCATACATTTTCAGTTTCCGATCACTACTTCGGCGCTCAGTGGGCATTTCACCAGTTTGGGCGTGTCGAGAAACAACAGCTGTAATTCTATTTTTAGATAGCCGCAGAGTATCCAAAAATGCCTTTTGACAATCACGATTTTTTTTCTTCTTTATTTTTGTGAAAAATGAAATATTTCAGTCATTGATTTCGGTCCTTTCTTATTATTAATAATCCTTGTTTTTATCGGGCTTGTAGCATCTGAATACTTCAGATTCAGAAAAATTCAGAAAAAAATTAACTGGTCATCTCTTGTTACTTCTCCGCAAAGATTCGCTGATCCTTTTTTACTTTTACTTTGTTTTATTTCTTTTTTACCATATTTTACTATGCATGAGATACTCTTTGGTGGACCAGGGGAGGCATACCTGTAAATACAAAGTTCTCTAGCATCAAATATTGCAAATATGTTTGATAGTTTCACCAAATCCTGGCTAATTGTCCTATGTGGGTCTGAAACCACAAATTAGAGAATAGAAGAATTTAATATCCACACTATTTACTGTTTAGCGCTCCGAACCGAGGACGGAAAATGATAAAAATATGCACGGCATAATAATGATACTGTAAAATTAGAAATACAAAAACTAAGTCAAAATTTAACATACATTTGCTTTCTTAGTTTTGCACTTCCCTATAAATCTTCATTTCTTCAAATCTTCACACGAATTCTCAACGTTTTCGGAAAGATTGATTTCCGTTGCTTCAACCAAAATTTCCACACTCCAAATAACAACAATTCAAACTACAACCTAGACAAATATGCTGTTGACAACTAACAGCTGACACATCCCCGCTTAGGCCTGTTTTGTAGTTAATGTAATTTAACTATCAACGTAAAACACATAATTTTTATTAGATCTATCTGGTTTTGAAAGTAATATTCTGATACTTATACTTTGGAAACTAACCTTTGTAATATCTCCATTGTAATATCCCATAATTTTCCCTTTGTAATATCTCCATAATTATTGGCATCCATACTTCTTTTTTTATAAGGGCTGTCGCAATATGTACTTCGGAATTTCCCTTTTGAATAAAACCAACAATTTTTGAAAAAAAAGCATGCATTTTTATTTGATCAAATTTTGTTTTAAAAATAATATTATCCAAATGTCTCAAGTAGCTATTTCTATACATGGTCATTCTTTGCGTAAAATTGCCAATAATAACTTAAAACTATTGTAGTTCAATTTGACCAATAACTTAAGACATGTTTTGCTTCAAGTGATTAATCGTCTGCGGATTGTTAGGATAGGCTTTGTCCTTGAGGAAGCTCCACATGAAAAAGTTAAGAGGAATTAGATTGCATAAGTTTGTCGACCAATACATATTACCATTTCGAAAAAATACATGGCCACTAAAACGTGTCCATAACAGATGCAAACTTCCTCTCGCCGTATGACACGTGGCACTATCTTATTGAAAGAATATACTGTTAAGTTGTATATTATCCAATTGGGGCCATACAAAGTTTCTTAAGGGTTTTCAGTAGCATTCGCTGCAAAAAGTAAAATTTCGGGATTCGTACAATTGTAGCATATTCTTCCGACGTAAATTAGTCCATAATTAAATTGTCGGGTCTAAGAGGAAACATGCGAGATGTAAAATTTCTAGGTTATGTCGCTGAAAAATTTAAATCCCGAACCAATCGGACACTATATATATAGTGGTGCGATAATTCTTAGATATCAGTCTCTAAGCATGTATTTTTCTCAGTTTAAAAATGCTGTTCTTTTTCGCTTTTTATTTTTCATAAGATATATTCTAATGTATCTTTAGGTTCTAAAGCTGATGTACTACTTCCAAATTGTGACGCATAGTCAATGTCATTTATCAAATTATTGTTTAATTTGTTTTAAATGGAAATTTGCAGGGCACAACCAAAAGCTCTCAGACAATAGGTGAAACCATATCCAAAATTTGCGCCCATATGAAGGTCAAACAAACCGAGGACGGCCACAAATGAGATAGATGGATAACATAAAGAGGCACGGAAATTGGCATGGAAAAGAACAGCACTGGACAGACAAAGATGGGGAGAATTGGAAGGGGCCTACATTCGGAGATACCTGGTTACATAAAAGGCCCAGTCCCAGCTATTCATTGTTATTCCCCATTCTTCTGTCAAGGTAATATTTTTTATTTTTGAAATAATTTAAAAAAGAAAAAGGAAGAGTAGAACTGATATCTAAATTTCCAATATATTCCAAAATTGCATAACAATTGAAGGAGCAAGTGGAAGAAGGGGTTATGTTACAAAAATATGCAAAAGAAATAAGTAGCTTTTAGCAAAATTAATTGGCATTTTTTAACTGAAGATAATTTTAAAATTTGGTTTATTTAATTAATAGGACTAGTTTGTGTATTATTTTAAAGAATATAAAAATATTAGCTATTCATTAATTCGCTGTAATTTTTTTTAATTTAAATTTTGCTTAATCCCGTCTTCTATTTACTCAAACAGTAATAGTCGGTTCAATAAACATGCAAATAATGTCAAATACTTTAATGAGACTTTTTTACATAGGAAAAAATGTTAAATATAAAATAATAATGCATTACTAAAAAAATTGAAAATTATAATAAACAGAAAATCATAGAATTAGGAACTCGAATATGAAACGAAATCAATTGGTACGTCTTCTTTTTTGTGTTGGGTTTTCACTTTCCACTCCAACAATATTTTCATAAAATCCCCTATGTTCTTCTTGGATTAAGGATAACTGATCTAGAATATTGTCAATTTTTTTTATGATATGTTTCCTGTCTTGTAATGAATTCTAGTGAATTCAACATCTGACGGGGGTATATAATTTTTTGATGGCTTATTTTTATATAAGGAAACTTTTTTGAAAGGAGTGTATTCATCGTATGTTTTCTTATATAGGTAATTGCCAAACTCTTCAATACGTATGCATTTTATGCCATCTCTAAATGGAAGTTTTTCTTTCAGTAGGTTCTTTTTTTATTGACTAATCCCATTATAGTTGGTAAGCTATCCACATCACGAAAGTACTGTTCCATATTATTAACCGTCGACTGCTTGTGCATGGTACTGCGTTTCCTTATATTTTATTAATACGCCCAAATTTTCTATCTGAGTCTAAATAAGTATGTCCTACCTCTAGAAATTTGTAGTCAATCACCTCGAAGGTATCTTTCAATATAATCAGCTGGTACTAACAAATCACATGAAAATTCTTGTTTTGGCTAGGGGATGAGTCAGATCATGCTGTAAGATGTTTTCTTTTTTTCGCATTTTCACAAGTTTATGCGAAATTCCATAAACAGCTTACAATTTTTGCACTACCTCTACAGCCTACATCTTCAGTCCACGTTTGCTTTATACTTTGGTGTCCTTCAGTCGTGTTGTTTTTAGAAGCAACAATATTTCCGAATAAGAAATATAACTCTTTCCTGTTTCCCTACAAATTGCCGAAGCACGTATTTTCCAAGTCTCTGGGTTTTTGGTTTGTTTTCTTGAGATTTTTAGTTTTATAGGAAATGTCTTAGTCCATTTGGTTGCCCTAGTTGTTAAGCTTTCATCATTATGAGTCAGAAGTTGTGGCTGATTATTACTATTTTCATCTCCACTTTCCGATTCTGAAAGATGGCTGGGTTGATATTCAGTGCCACTTGACTAATATACATTATCGCTATGGCTATCGCTATCTCTTTCATCTACGACAAAACAGGACTTTTTCAGAAAATGTCACTTAACACCTTCTTCCACTTACCCCTTTAATTGTTTCGGGACTCAGTACCTTCTTCCTAGACGAAAATACAATGTTTCAATTTTTAGTAAAATGTACTATGTAGAATGTAAGTGCAATATGTACTAGTCTTATAATACAATAACCAGTATTTGTCATGGATCAGATGTTCAACGTTTAGACTTGTTTGATAAGTTCAATAAAAGTGAACCATTTAGGGATACATGGACATTTAGCTGAATACCTACATTTTTCATTTTTTTTATTATTATGCCTTTTAAAAAAAAAATTTTTTGAGATTTATTTATATTATATGATATTTTAAAATCTTCTCCAAAAGTATAGTTTTCTAAAATCAAATTGTTAGCGTATTGGTTTTATTTGTTGTTATTATTTATTTGGTAATTATAATATTTTTTAATATAACTTTTCTATGTTTGTTGACCCTATTAGAAAAAGATCTACTCGTTTCAGAAAAACTTTTAGAAAAACCACTATTAAAATATGTCCAATAAAATTAAATAATCAATCAACAAATAAACCTTCGAAATTAAGACTTGTTCTGAAACTGATTTAGTTGCTTTTCATGTACCTCGAATTTACGCGATAGGTTTGGTATAGTCCGGTTTACGATATTTCGTTGCCTTTTGGTAAAACGTTAATAAATTTCAATAAAAATATTCCCAGTTTCTTCAAAGGTGCCAGAGTTGGATTGGTTTAATTTCTGGATAATTTTGGAAAAAAATATAATATTGTTAAATTATTATTATTATGTATGATTAAAACATTGTTTATTGGTTTGTGTATTTTGAATTTATTAGTACAATAAAAATAAATAAATAAATAAATTTATCTATTAGAACAATAAAAATTATAACTTAAAATTAATTATATATATAATTCGGTTTCACTCTCACTGTCACTTTGATCTACATTAATAATAAGTGATTCTATATTATTAGTAAATGATACATTGGAACCTTCTATTTTAATAGCATGGTTAATCGAATTTATTCAACTTTCTTTGGGAATACTATCTACAACCTTCCTAATTAATGTTGCAGCACTTGCACTTAGAGTTGGATAAATGTTTTCTGCTCTAACATTGGATTTTACCTGATGCCACATATACTTAATTGGATTAATAATACAGTAATACTGCGAAAGGCATAAAACCGTATGTCCCATATCGGCAGCAATGGTATCACATCCATATTTATTTTAATATTAAATGTCTTTAATATTTCTAGAAGATCACATGTTTTATGTGTATTTTCGAAGTATATATCATTTTTTAACATATAGTTCTGAATTTCCAATTTAGTGTTATTTGCATTAGGAACTTTATTTTTTTTTGGCAGCTATGATAACCAGCTTTGTCCATTACAATTACGCTTTCCTTAGGCACGTTGGGCAAAAGGCTATTTATAAACCAATCTTCAAAAAATTCTCCTGTGGTGTCGTCATGGTAGCCCAAAGATGAATGTTTAATATTTTTGGAGGACAACCATAAACAATTAGGAACCCATCCATCCTCGGAATCAGCATGCAAAATTGTAATTATTTCTCTCTTGTTCGCTGGGGCTTTGGTTTGGCATTTTCTTTCTATATCTACCCATGCTTTGGTGGCGTCTCATGTGTATCGAACCATGTTTCATCAAGGTAGATAATGGAACGATTTTCTTATTTGTATTTTTTTATAGAGTTTAACGACAACCGTTTAACGACAACGACAACCGCGTAAGTCGAATTAGCGTGGAATAATGGCCGAATTAACTGGGACTAAAGAAAACAATAATTTAGAAGAAAATGTTTGCTCAAATTTTAGATAATTAAATAAATTATAAAATTGCTTATGCAAAAATATACACCGAAATTATTTTGATGTTGAGGGCTTTATAGAGTCGAACAGTCTTCTGACAGTTAAAAAATTTTTTCTTCTCAAACAAAATTTCTTCATAGCCCGCAAATTTTTTTTACTCCTTATTTTGTAACTGAAACGCGCTCTTCATTGGAGTTTATATTTTCTAAAATTTCTAACCATTTTTTAAGTAAACTGAAGTTAGGTTTTCAAATGTTATTTGATCTTTAGATAGAACTGGGTCAAAAGAATCAGGTTCTTTTGTTTTGCTCACGCCTTGCTATAATCTCCTCAACTGTCAGCTCCTGGTTATGTGAATCTAGCAGTTCTTGTACATCCTCACCATCCACTTCTAAATTAAATTATCTAGCCAGATCGACAACGTCTTCATTAACATGATCAATTTGACCAGGCTCTGTCGCTGATTCCGCCGGAGTTTCAGTAGTGAAAAAAAAATGGACACAGTTTTTCCAGATGCCATTTTAATTTTTTTTCGTAGAATTTCATCCCAATATTTTCCAATATTATTTACGGCCTCTTGCCTTATAGTTTTTCCTCATATATTCATGGATCATATATTCATTATTTGCACATCAAATAATGTCTCTTGTAATAAGTTTTAAATCTGTTGATGACACCCTGATTTATGTTTTAAAGCTTTTGGGTTTTCCGAGGCATAAACCCGTAGCTGGAGGGGGAAATGGGTGTTGTGTCACCTATTATTTTTATTATTAGTGATGTGATATATTAAATTATTAGTTTTAAGGGGTTACACCGCCTTGGCGCTCGGAAAAATAGGTATAAAGATTTTTTTTGACGCAGTTATTAAATATATAAAAAAATTTATACTTCACTATATACTTAGTACTTTTATGAATAATTTGAGTTAACGAATAAAAAAAATGACGGAGGTATGAGCCATCAAATAGGACCCTCTTTTCAAAATCCTTTCTGATGGTGTTATTATGTTCTCTGTCAGGCATCGTCTGAAAAATGAAAAATATTTTTTTTTCTTATTTAGAAAGGTAATAGTTAAGAAACGGGGGGCAAAACAGATGGGGCACGTATAAGCAAATTTTGGAATGGGGATAGGGAAATGCGTCGCAACCAAAAATTTTACCTTTCTTAATATCATACACACACTTTCTCTATATCATACAATACACACACTTTCTTAATATCATACAATTTTCATTTCATTTTTTATTTTTCTAGGTGGGGCACGTACCCACGTGCCCTTATGGATCATCAACCGTCGCTGCTCTTTAATCTCCTGTTGAGCTAAAGATTTATTTTTTTAGATTTATTTACATTATAAAGAATTTAAAAATCTTCTCCAAAAGTATCGTTTTCTAAAATTAAATTGTTAGTATATTGGTAATTGGCTTTTTATATAACTTTTCTATGTTCGTTGGGCCTGTTAGAAAAAGATCCACTCAACTTCCATAAATCCAACTTCAATAACTAATTAATTAACCAAACAAATAAACTGCTGTAATTAGGAATTGTGCTGAAACTGATTTAGTTGATTTTCATGTACAGTAGAACGTACGCGATAGATTTTGGTAACGACAGCCATTTAAGTCGAATTCGCATAAGTCGGGGTACAATTTCGTATCTAAATGCATACAAATTTTATTTATCGTAGACCAAGGACTAAAGAAAACAATAACTTAGAAGAAAATTTGTATTCAAATCTTAGATAATTAAACAAATTATAATATTATTTTAATGCGAAAACATAAACCGAAATTATTTTGAAGCAGAAGGCTTGATAAAGTCAAACAAAGTCGTCTGATGTGTCAAAGATTTTTTCTTCTCAAACAAAATTCAAAATTTCTTCATAGCCCGTTAATAATTGTTTTACTCCCTGTTTTGTAACTGAAACGTCCTCTTCATTGGAGTCTATGTGTTCTAAAATTTCCAACCATATTTTAATTGAACTGATAGCTTCCGTTAGGTTTGCAACGGTCATTTGATCTTCAGATTAAACTGGGTCAAAAGAATTAAGTTATTTTGTTTTACTCACGCATTGCCATGAGCTCCTCAACTATCAGCTCCTGAGTACGTGAATCTAGCAGTTCTTGTACGTCCTCATCATCCACTTCTAAATATAATTACCTAGCAACAACGTCTTCAATAAGTCAATAAGTTTCAGTAGTAAAAGAAATTGGACACAGTTTTTTCAGACGCTATTTAGAATTTTTTGTGAAATTTCATCCAATGCAAATGATCGTCGCGTGTAATAAGCTTGAAATGTTTTGATGACATCCTGGTCCATCGATTGAGGCAAGCTGGTTAAATAAATTCTTCACACGTCGGTCGAGTGAGAATGGCAGGAGAATGACCTGGTGCATTGTCGATTCCAAATCACGGGCCAACAAACTTTTGATTTATTTTTTAAAGCTCTTGGATTTTACGAACCATAAACTAAGAGAGGTTTCAAATTACAGTCACTAGCTGCATTTCCGCCATCCATCACTGTCAATCGATAGGTCTTAAAACCTGGAAAGGTTTTTCTTCACGCGCGATAAAAGTGCTTTTAGACATCTTCGTCCAGAATAATCCAGTCTCATGCACGTTCAATACGGTTTGGTTGCTATGGCCACCTTCTTCTATCATAGCCTTGAGTTTCTCTGGATAGAGAGACGTAGCCTCTTTATCAACACTTGCCGCCTCTCCACTCTCCGTGATGCTATGCCAGTTCCATCGACTTTTGAATCGGCTAAACCACCCATTACCAGCTATAGATTTCCTCTTTGGCGGCCTCCCCAGCTTATCCTTTTCATTTTTCAAGAATCTACTTAGCTTGAGAGCAAACAGAATAGTTCTTCACTTTTACTTCATTATCGCACCATAAATCAGCATTTTTTCCATCTCAGCCATAATACCATGACGTTTACGAATAATGCTCGAATTGAAAGATTGAGCATTTTTCACAGCTTCGAGAATGTTTTCTTTTTTTGATAATTGACTGTCGATTATGGTAGGTTAAACTTCTTTGCCAATTCACAAAGTTTTGGTTTTGTATCGAAATCCCTGATAATGTTTAATTTACATTCCAAAGGTATTTTCTTTTTATATTTGATGCAGAAGAATCAGTTTTACTTCGTTTAGATGATATAGTTGTTTATAATTGATGTAATAAACAAAACAATTTATGAACGTGCGTCCTAACCGAACGCAAGAAGAGATAAAGCGTGAGGGGAGAGCGGATGTTATGCCGCCTGTTATTTTTCTTGGTAGTGATGTGATTGATTTAATATAACATAATAAACTAGTTTTAATATAACATTTTTTTATTAATTATGTTTATATTTGGGCCATGTCCATTGTTCATCGCAATCTGTTTAATGATCTTTAATTTTTTGTTATAATTCTTTAATGACAATGGGATGTTTAAAGGTCTATATATAATATAAAAGAATTAAATACCGGTATCATTTGTAAGGAACGATGATATGATTTATTATCTATTACTGAAATACTGCATCTGTATGAGATGGCTTATGAAAAATCTTTTCTAGTAATTGTTAAATCTAAAAAGTGTATTCGATTATTTTCTTCTACTTTAACTGTGAATTTATTGTTGTATAATATAAAATGATATATAATTCTTTATTATTTTTTTACTATATATTTAATATCATTATTGTTCGCAGATCTCCAATTGGCAACTGCATTTAGAACAACTCACCGAAGAATGTTACTAATCCAAGTTTTTCTTCATTTTGTATGAATATGTTTATATAATATTATTAACGATTTGTATTTTTGTATATATTGTCATTTTATTTACAGTTACAAAAATAAAAGTAAAGAACGAAAAAAAGAAAAAAAAATATCGACAAAACAGTCAACCTCGTTGACCTCCGCGCGCTTTGTATTTTATTTTTCTTTGCCCTTTTACTGCACTTCCCATTTTGTTTTTATAGGTTCCAGGAATTTAAATTGTTTGCAGTCGTTTTGACATAACTTTTCTTTAATTGGTGATGCTGATGCTGACTTGGACCTGAACATGGTGGCAAAATTGTCAATGGTTGATTGCAGATTCGAGGTTGATCCTAGGTCTTTTAACAGAAAAGGTCGCAATGAAATATGATGGAAAGTAGTGTTTGGTTGCTATTATCTATCATTTCTTACTCTGCTTACTCTTTATTATTATTATTACTTTAATAAGCAGTACTTCTTTTAGCCTTATGGAAAAAGGACACTTTGTAATTTAATATATTGTCTCCTAGTTGTCCACATCTTAAGCTGATTTAATCTTTACTAAAGGATTATATTTGAGCTCTAAAGGTTGTTATTGACTATCGTAACATTTTACATTTTTGTTGCTGTTTGATGTGTAAAGTTTTTTTTTGCTTATGTCGATGTCCACTCGAAATGTCGAAGTCGATTCGTCCGAGTTCGGATACTTCATTATGATGACTTATTGAATTGAGATTTTTTGGTTTAGTGAGATGTGTAACGTATTAAATAGTGGAGCTGTCGCACAAATAGCTTTGCGATAACATTTCCATAGTTAGGCAATTTGACTTAATTTGTTCTAATTAGTATTGTAATTTAAATATAGACTCTAAATACGTTGGAGATTTCAAATTATTGGTCGCTTTCATTAATAAAATGGAATGTTATTGTTAATAGAATGGAATGGATTGTTATAAGAAATTAAAATCAGGATGACTTAAAACTTATTGATGTCCGTGTTTGAGTTCGCTGTAACATACTGTTGCAGCAGAATATTTTCGATACTTAGAAACTGTTTCTACGCATACAGTGGTAGCCAATAAAACTACGGGTAGCGGATTTATATATTTTATTTGAACTAATTGTTACGCTGATTCTAAGACAATATTAATTTTCCAGAGTGAATTTATCCTGCACTTAATAGGCATACATTGTATTAGTCTGAATATAAACAATTACTTTATTCATAATTATATGCGATATTTTGGAAAAAATTAATTGGTCAAAAAAATAAGAGTAATTTTCAATAAAAATTATAAAATAAAAGGTGTAATTCTCGAAAACTGTACCTATATAATTACCGAAGCCTAGAGCTTTACAACATAGTCCTTGTTGATTACTGACTGACATCTTGGCATCGAATCTATTAGATGTCTGAAGGTATTGGAAACCAAGCTGTCTGAACTTCCTGCCCCAATGTCTTCTTTTTTTGATACTTTTCGTCGTTTAAACTGTTCCAAAGGTTCTTGGTCGGATTTAGATTCGGGGACTGGAACACTTGGATATTTTTCCTTTCGAAACGCTGCTCCATCATATGAGTTATAGATTTAGTATCATTGTCTTGCTGATAAACCCACTGTAAAAGCACATTCGCTTTAACGTAAAGTAGCATAATTGTCTCCAAGATTCCTGAGTAAATTTTGTTTTGTCATATTTGCTTTTATCCAAACTATTAGACTTGCGCCGTTATATGAAAAGCACCCCGCAAGAAAGTTGATGTTACCACCACCGTGCTTTACTGTACCCAAAATGTTACTTTGATTGAATTCTTCATTAATACGTCTTTTCACATACAATTTGCATTAGAATCAAATAAATTAATTTTGGTTTGACCACAAAAAATAATGTTTTGTCAAATACGTTGTAAATCCTCACTGCAGTTTCTTTTCGCAAATTTTAACGGCAGCTTTATATTGTTTTTTTTTAAAGCGGGGTTTTCCTGGCTACTTAACCGTATAGGTATTTCTGCTGTAAACGTCATTCTGTGGTTTTGGTACTAAACTTGAATCAGGATTTTTTTTAAAGTTGAGAGGTAGCAAAATGATTCTTCAAGGCAAAATACGATTATCCATATTTTTTCCTTCAGCTATACAGTGTCTAACGTGGCCCGTTTTTGCTTATGTTGAGAGAATATATAATTGAGAAATAATAATATATTGAGAAATGGACTAACTTTTGTGATATTAACGAAATAAACACCTATTTTATTCTAATTGGTACGCTGTAACGTGTATAACATTAATTCACTGTTTTTTTCCACCACTGGAGTACGAACCACTAGGAGAAAATTATATCTTGAATATGTATAACATAAAATGCGCTGGTTAAGTAGTAAACAAAATGTTTAAAGGTCAGTTAATATGAGCATATTATATAAAATAAATAAAAATAACTTAAGTTTTTTTTCTACCACTTTTAGCTTTGCGCAGTGGCATTATCGTAACCGATGAGGTTTATCCGAGGTGCGATTATTGCTGGGAGACGTTAAAGTGAATTCATTTGTGATGATTTACTTATTGGTTCAAGACGACACCCCCCTCCTCGTGGGCTCCTGGTGGAAACGACTGGCCGGCAATTAGTCGTGTTATTGACCTGTTACACGCAATAAGCTCCGGTCTACGGCTAAGAGGTGTAAGGAAGAGGGTTGGCCCAACCCTTTCCAAAAGGGCGGGCTGGGAAGGCTCTGCCGAGGCTCCGGCTGGGCCAGCCCTTCTGGCGCTGAGCGTTTCACCGAGACAGAATGGAATTTCAATATGAGAGGCAAAGAGATCCGGCTTCTGGAGTGGATTCTGGCGAAGAAGAGGGTAGTATGCCTGGGAAAAGAATTAGAGACTCCATAGATAATATGAACAATGAGCTTAGTGACTTGTGGGACCTTATCGGCGAGCACATCGGTAAGGTTGATGCTAGCTTAGATCAAGTGGAAGACAAAAACAAGAAAAAGAAAATGAAACTGCACTTGAAACATGTCAGATCGAAAATAGAAGAAGTCAAACAACAGGTCAGCAAAATCATCATATCGACCCGTGACAGGAGTGCGGACAGTCTGGACGAAATTAAGAGTATAATCCTTGCACAGAATGAAAAAATCTCTGAGCAAAATAAGAAGATCGATAATGCAATCTCTTGCAGGATGGAGACGCCATCGTATGCAAACATTACCGCTAGCAACGCTGTCAAGGTTAGTGGCATAAAGAAGCCGCTTGCCGTACCTAAGTCATCTAAGATTCAGTTCTCTAAGTCGGTGGACGGGAAGGACATGTCTGGCGAAGAACTCAAATAAATAGTGATGCAGAAGATATCACCCAGCACTTTGGGCCTTAAGCCAACGAAAATATACGCCACGAAAAATAATAAGGTGATTATAGAAACTTGCTCCAATAATGACGTTGGCAAAATTGCTAACTCGGCTGTTATCAAAAAGCTAGATATTCATGTCGCTTCAGTTGGTAAATACAAACCGAGACTAACTTTATTTAACGTTCCTTCGAACTTACAGAAGGAAAGCTTAAAGGAAGAGATCATTGAGCAGAATTTCACGGCATGGTCGGCTGAAGCACTGGAAATTAATCCAATCTTTAAATTTGGTCCCAAGGACAAATATTATGTCCATTGGGTCATTGAAGTTAGTGCGGAAGCAAGGAAGAAGCTACTCCAGAAAGGTCTGATATATCTGGGATGGCATTCATGCAACATCGAAGATCGGGTGCAGCTGACGGTTTGTTACAAGTTCCAAGGTTTAGGTCACATCTCCACTAGGTGCACCGCCGAAACGGCCTGCGGTCACTGTGCTCAGAAGCACGACACACGTAGTTGCCCTAATAAAAATAAAACTGAAGAACATAAATGTATACTCTGTGTACAGGCCAAGATGACGGATGTTAGACATCATGCGAGAGACACGAAATGCAAGATTTTCAAGAGAAGAATGGAGGCCTTTGTTGCGAACATTGATTTTGGTAATAACGATGAATAAGAAGAATCATGTGAAGATCGGCCAGCAAAACTTACACCACAACTATGCTGCGACGTTGGTCATACGTTAAAGATTTCTCAACACACCGATGAATTTAATGCTGTTGCAAACATCTCTCTGTGCGGGAGTAAGTTAATAGTCTGTAGTGCCTATTGGTCGCCTGCAGGAGATTTCGTTGTAGAATCGCAACTGAGTAAAATCAGAGTTATCTGCAATCAAGTTAGTTTCAACCCTTTACTACTAGGTATAGATTCCAATGCACATCAGCCCGCATGGTATTCACCAGACTCGAACAACAGAGGAGAGACCCTTGCTGAATTTTTAACTGAAAATCTACACGTGCATAACATCAGCAAAACTTTGACAACATACAGCAGCACGTTGGGTGACAGCAACATAGATATTACAATTGGTAATCACAGAACCCTCGATAGACTGAAGAATTGGAACATCTTGGAGGACACATTGAGTGATCACAGATTAATCACCTTCTGTTGGGAATTAAATTACGATCAAATAATATTCAAAACGTGCATGAATAGAATTGACGTGGACAAAGCTTTTGACATGGCCATCGCGGGCTTGGCTAGAATAGACCGAATGCTCTGGGAACCGACGATTTCACACATTGCTAAAAGGGTTTTGGAATTAGAAAAGTTACTTGGAGATATCACTGAAGAGACGGTTGCTAAGAGAAGAGTCTTCCATTCCAGGCCTATATGGTGGAATGGCAATATTAATTCAGTCAAAAGAGAATGTTATAGACTCAGGAGAGATTATCAGAGAGAAACGAATGCGGAAGAACGCATAGGAAAAAAGAATAGATATTTGGATATGGCGAGGAGATTACGCCAATTAATTAAAAGGGCGAAAAATGAATCGTGGAACACGTTTGTGTCAGAACAATTAAGATAGGATCCGTGGAGTATTCCATATAAGTTGGCTTCTGGCCGAATAAAGGGTACTGGGAAAATCGTAGAGTCTATTAGAACAGGGCTAAATGAAGAGGATAGAACTATAGATTTTGATGAGACAGCGGAGATCATCATTAACGAGTTCGTACTGGAGAATAACATAATGGAAGATACTCCTGAGCATTCGCTCAGGAGAATGACTGTGGAGGATTTTGAAGAACATCACGGAAGGATCTTACATATTACCAGAGAAGAGGTTAAAGGAAGCTTGTCGAATATAAATATCAAGAAAGCGCCGGGACCGGACAGCATTCCGGGCATAGTGCTTAAAACATTGACGGTGGCCATTTGGGACTTGCTCTGCAGGATCTACAGTGACTGCCTCCTCCTCTCCTATTTCCCCAGAAGATGGATTTCGTGATGATTTCGAAACCAGGAAAAAATGCAGAATATTTAAAGTCCATAAGACCCATAACGTTATTGCCGATATTAGGTAAAATTTTTGAATTCTTTATCCAAGGACAGCTTTTTCATTTCACGGATGATCAGGCTTTTCATCATGCCAATCAATACGGATTCATTAGGGACAAAAGCACTAATCAAGCTCTTCAAAAATTCACCAACAAAGTAAGAGACAGCACGTATAGATACACAGCCGGTATTTTTTTAGATATTAAGGGCGCTTTTAATAATGTTTGGTGGCCGGCCGTGCTGCACGCTTTAAAAAGCAAGAATCCTCCGAAGTACTTGTTCGGGATGATAGTTTCCTATTTTGCAGATAGACATGTCAGACTCGATATCGATGCGGTCCGAAAAACTCTTCAAAGGGGATGTCCTCAGGGCTCGAAACTGGGCCCGACAGTGTGGAACCTAATCGTGGACGGTTTATTATTGGAGTTCGATGCTCTTTTTGATTTTGAAATGATCGCATATGTGGACGATCTGGCTATCATTGTCGGGGGCAACAGTAGACCGGCCTTGGAGGTTAGCATGAATCAGGCCTTGGAGGTTGTCCATAACTGGGCAGCTTCTAACAAGCTTGAAATTGCATCCGATAAGTCCACGTACCTGGTGTTCGGTAGGAAGTTAACAAGGAATCTCACGGTGAAAATCGGTGGGGATTATATCAAAAGATCCAAGCAGACCAAATATCTAGGCATTACGGTGGATGACAAGTTGTCATTCACATCACATATTAAACTCGCTTGTGAGAAAGGGAAAACGTTGTTCCAGGCCCTAAAAAGGTCCTTGAGTAGAGTTTACTCGATGCCTGCTGAGTCTCTAAGGAAGATCTTTTACGGCGCAGTTATCCCGGTCCTAACTTATGGATCGGAAATTTTCTCGGACAGGCTAACCATGGCCAGGAACATTAATAGACTGGAGTCTCTGAGGGGGGCCATTTCGCGCACAATTGTGGGGGCATACACAACAACCTCCACAGCTGCTGCTTCCGTGTTGGCCATTATCCCGCCCATAGAGGACATCATTTTCGAACATCTAGATGCTACAGCTCATAGAAGAGGACTGATGGTCAACAGATTCGGCAAGTTCATTTCAGAAGAGCCAAGGATGAACGGGAAGAATATCAGAAGCATTCTAAGAAATAGAACAAACGAAAAATGGCAATCCGAGTGGGAGTCTGGAACCACCGGTAGAAACGACATTCTCGTTTATTCCCAGCATCTATACTTTGCAAGGAATTGATTTTACGATCAGTCGTAAAACAATTCAAGTATTAACGGGTCATGGTCAATTCAAAAAACATTACCAAAGAATAGGCAAAACGGAAGACCCAAGAATGTGCAGACTGCAACGAAGAAGATAATCCACTACATAGAATTTTCAACTGCGTCAAGTTTAATGAGAACAGAACCGTCATCGGAAGATTTGTGGGGTCTGATTGCCTGTTAGCCCAGAATTAACTATTTCTCAAACTGTTGAGGGAGGATAGATTGCACTTGTTGGAGGGCTTTGTGGCCGGATGGGCTGGGAACACCCCAGCTGTTTTAGAGTAATTATTTTGTTCGATTTTGTGAAGAACTGTTTTTGTTCAGGTCAATAATTTTAGTTTTTTGTAGTGGCTTGGTAATAGATAAGTTGTGCTTTGACGTCTGTCAGCGTTCAAAGTACATTGTTAAATAATAGGCTATGGCATTGCGTATAGCTCCAAGGATGAGCACTCATCATTGGTGGCAAGTAATTAGGAGCATTTCAGGAGGTTGTAGGTACCTCGTGACTACGGTCCATTTTGTGGGGCCGCCTCTCACCGCTTCACGGTAGAGTTTAGCTCAGTTGGCAAAGCAAGATGTGAAAGGCTATTAATTAATTAATAGTTAAGTAGGTCCCTTTATATTATTATACATTATACATATTATATTTTTTTATGATTGGCAATAAATAAACATTGAATGAAATAAATAAGAAGGAAGATATACCTCGTTGGGTACTTGTTACTAAAAAAGAGGGGCACCATCTATCCCCTTCAGGGATAGGAGTGGGAGAGGGTTATGGTGGGTTTCCCCTTCTTATTTCTTTCTTCTTTCTTTCTTCTTTCTTTCTTTTTTCTTTCTTCTTTCTTTCTTCTTTCTTTCTTCTTTCTTCTTCTTTCTTTCTTCTTCTTCCTTTCTTCTTTCTTCTTCTCTTTCTTTCTTCTTTCTTTCTTCTTTCTTTCTTCTTTCTTCTTCTTTCTTTCTCTTTCTTTCTTCTTTCTTTCTTCTTTCTTTCTTCTTTCTTTCTTCTTTCTTTCTTCTTTCTTTTCTTTCTTTCTTCTTTCTTTCTTCTTCTTTCTTCTTTCTTTCTTCTTTTTTCTTCTTTCTTTCTCTTCTTTCTTTCTTCTTCTTTCTTCTTTTCTTTCTTCTTTCTTCTTCTTTCTTTCTTCTTTCTTTCTTCTTTTCTTTCTTTCTTCTTCTTTCTCTTCTTTCTT
>JARFXV010000548.1:0-25000 GCA_031761425.1 Cosmopolites sordidus
CATACGTTAACATTGTGTCTGAAACAGTCTCTATCCTGATTTTCACTTTGTGTAATATTTGCTGATTTTAGGTCCTCTTTAATTGCAGCAACCCATTTAATTATTTCTACTTTAGCTCTACTCCTATTTTCATAAAATTCGACTATTTGTCTAGTTAGCCTACTCGGATTCATACGTTTTATGTGTCCGTAAAAGTTAGGTCTTCTTTTTCTCATATCGCTATGTATATCTGTGTATTGTTTGATTTCTTGGTTTTCTCGAAGTCTATGTTGTGATATTTATTTGTTTGGGGCCTAAGATTTATCTTATGATTTTTCTTTCTTTCTTTTCAATCTTCTCGATATCTCTTTTTCTATTCAAAATAAGCGTTTCTGCGCCATATAGACATTCTGGCTTAAGAACTGTGTTGTAATGTTTCAGTTTTGTGTTTTTAGAGTCTTTCCCATTATCTCACTCCAGTTTTAATGTCGAAGGGCTCTGAGATGTCACCCATTCATTTAACTTTTGACCTTGTGTTAGTTAATGTTGCTTTTATAATTGCCAGCGTTTTCAGATCTAGACCTTGTTCTTTCAAGGTTTGGAGTAAAGATTCGCGGTCAAAAGAATCATGTGCTTTTTTGAAATCAACAAATATACATACGATATTTTTATTGTACAGTTTTTGATGTCTTAGTATCAACTTTAGATTCAGGATCTGTTCAGGGCAGGATCTGCCCGGTCGAAAACCTGCTTAATATTCACCAAATTTAGATTCTAACTGTCCCTGTACTCTGTCTAGTAGACATTGAGATAGAATCTTGTAACAAACTGGGAGAAGAGATATCCCTCTGTAGTTGTTTACATCCTTTCTATTTCCTATCTTGTGTAGTGGATGGATTAGAGCATCTTTCCAATCTTCCGGAATCCGTTCGGTTTGCCAAACACCTTGTAGAATTTTGGATATTTCCTTGATTGTACCTGGACCAGCGGATTTCAATAGTTTAGCAGTGATTCTATCTTCACCAGAAGCTTTGTTATTTATAAGTCGCTTGATTTGCCTAATTATTTCATCTTCATTCGGTGGTAATGAATTTGGGTTTTTTGTTTAGGGTTTAGTGTTGCTAATTTGTTTAAGGGTTCAGGACACTTTAATTGTTGTTCAAAATATTTCGGAAGTTCTTTGCAATTATCTTGGTTATTTAGAGCTAATTGTCCGTTTGCCTTTTGAAAACAAAGACTTTGGGGTTGATAGCCTGTTAATTTAGTTTTAAATGTTTTGTAAAAGTTTCGGGTGTTATTTTTTTCAAATTTTTTTTTCTATTATATATATTTATATATATATATATATATATTATATATTATATATTTATATATCATCTTCATCATCAGCCCGTATTGATCCACTGCAGGATGAAGGCCTCTTCAGCATGCTTCCAACCTTCACGGTCCTGGGCTGTCCTCTGCCACTCGGGTCCAATATACTTAACGATGTCATCAGTCCAGCGTGCTTTCGGTCTTCTTCGCGGACGTTTGCGATCAAGCGGTATCCACTCCAGGATTGCCTTGGTCCATCTGTCGTCCCATCGCCTCGCTATATGGCCTGTCCATCTCCATTTCAACTGTTTTACTCTTCCAATGATGTCACAGACTTTTGTTTGTTCCCTGATCCATGCGCAGGACTTTCTGTCTCGTCTTGTAATGCCAAGCATACATCTTTCCATTCCCCTCTGTGCCACCCGAAGTTTTGAATTGATTGCGATGTGAGTGTCCAGGTTTCACTTCCGTATGTCATATCGGTAGAACGCACTGATCGAATACTTTTCTTTTCAGGCAAAGTGGGAGTCTGCTCTTAAACACTATGTTGAGCCTGCCAAATGCCTGCCAGCCACATTTAACACGCCGTTCCACCTCCCGGGCGGTATTCCCCTCCATGGAAATCCTCTGCCCAAGATATACAAAGCTGTCCACAATCTCTAAATCCCTTCCTAAAACTGAAATTCTTCTGTCCTGAGCGAAGTTATTGAACATAACCTGACTCTTTTTCAGGTTTATTTTCAAGCCAAATGGTTCACCAGCCCTTTGCAGTTCTTGTATGCGTCTTTGCAGCTCCTCTGGGTCTTGTGAAATGAGAATAATATCATCTGCAAATCTATGATGGTTTAAGTTTGCACCATTGATCTTTACCCCATCCTGTTCCCAATCCAGTTTACGGAATACTTCTTCAAGGCCAGCCGAGAAAAGAGTAGGCGATATTGCGTCACCCTGCCGTACACCTCGTTCTATATTAATTCCCACTTCAAGATCATCAAGGTGAATTGTGGCTGTAGCTCCATCATATATCGATTCTAATAGGTTTACATAGGCTCTCTCTACACCATGGCTAAGCAGTGCATCCATTATCGCATGCTTTGAGATGGAATCAAATGCTTTTTCGTAGTCGATAAAAGCCAAGCACAGTGGCATGGTGTATTCGTTGTGCCTTTCTATGACCTGCTGTACAACCTGGATGTGATCCATTGTACTGAATCCACTTCTGAATCCTGCTTGTTCTCTTGGTTGTGCGTCATTCAGTTTTTTTAATATTCTTTTAGAAATTATCTTAGTAAAACTTTGTACATCACTGATAGGAGGCTTATTAGACGGTAGTTCTTTAAATCTTCCTGTGCTCCTTTTTTATGTAAAAGGATCACTTCTGCATTTTTCCATAAGTCAGGTACTTTTTGTTCTTTGAGGCATTTTGAGTATAATTTTGCCAGTGTTTTATGTAACGTCCGACCACCAGCTTTTAGCATTTCGACAGTTACACTATCCTTTCCTGGAGCCTTGCCGTTCTTCATCAATTCTATAGCATTTGTTACTTCCTCCACTAGGATATCTGGTATTATATATTGTTCTTCCGTAGGTATTGCTGTCCCTGACTGGCTCTGATCTTCATATAACTGGGAATAAAACCTTCTGACAATCTCTAACATTTGGGTACGCGCCCTGCACACTGTGCCATCCTCACGCTTTAAAGCATATATTTGCGTTCTTTTGTTTCTTAACTTCTGTTTAGCTTTGTTAATTCCTTTGTTTTCTTCCAGGGTTTTTTGCACTAGCTGCATATTGAATCGGCGCGTGTCCTCTCTGATACGTTTTCTTATAGTTTTGCAGAGCTCAGTGTACTCGACCCTGCCAAAAGGACTACCTGCATTTTTCATTGCTCGCCGTTTCTTCATTAAATCAATGGTCTCACTGGAGATTTTTGTTTGTTTGAGACATTTTTCCTCTGGTGCTATTGAAGCAGCCGTTTGAAGTACATTGTTGGCGATTTCTTCATATTGAACTGATATTTCCACCTCCTCTGGATCTTGTAACGCAGCAAACCGGTTTGACAAAGCAATCTCAAAATCGCTTCCTCTCTCCAGCAGTTTTCCAGAATCCACCTTGCCCTTCTTTGATCTTACCATTTTTTCGCGCTCTTTTCGACAGTCAATCCGAACCCTTGCTCGTACAATTCGGTGGTCACTTCCAACATTAAAATTGTTAAGGACAGTACAATTGGTAAATATTGTTTTATCGTTGGTCATGATGTAGTCAATTTCGCTTGTGAGCCCAGATGGACTTTTCCATGTCCATTTTCTGCTGATATTTTTCTTATAGAATGAATTCATAATATATAGTTCTTGTCCTTCAGCAAAATCAACTAATCTGTCACCTCTATTGTCTCGCTCACCAGTTCCATATGGGCCAGTTGCATTTTCGTCTGTTCTTGTTGTTCCAATTCTGGCATTAAAATCACCCATCAGGATTTTGTACCTACATTTCTCCTTGTATAAAAGCTGGGCCACATCATCATAAAATTCCTCAATTTCCTCATCTTTATGGCTTATAGTTGGTGCATAAGCTTGGACGATTTGAAGCCTAAACTTTTTATTCAGCTGAATGACGCATTGGGCTAATCGGTCGGACGTACTTTCAAATTTTACCACACTGTCCTTCAGCTTTCGATTGATGAGGAATCCTATTCCGGAATCCTATTATATATATATATATATATATATATATATATATATATATATATATATATATATATATATATATATATATATACATATATATATATATATATATATATATATATATATATATATATATATATATATACACACCCTCAATACACATTGGTGCTTTGTCGTTCCCTCATGCGCCATCCAACGCGCTAGCAAGCGTCTCCCAGGACCGGTTTCTGGCCTTAAGCTGTCATCTGCTGGGCTGAAGCTGAACGCCTGGAAAGCGGATGAAGGGAACGACTAAAGCCATGACCATATAAATCGGCCATGTCGAATGGCGGCTGGCAGCTTCAAAAATATAAACAAATATTTTTTAACAAGCCTATTTTCAATCTGTTCTTCCTCCACCCTGTTCTACTTTGGTAAATTTCACACATTCAAACAACAGACATTCAAATTATTCACTAACTGGAACGAAATTTAATCAAATGTTTCATTCTCGAGCTAATTTATCGTTTACTTTTCCTCATTCAGGATCGTACATCGTAAAAGAGAAACATATTACATTTATCTATTCTGTTATTAAGAAGACATTTAAATTTTAATCTTATGTAGTAATTAGTAAATTAGATTTTGTGCTGCTTCAGGTTGGAATCTGGAACTTTGGGCTATTTTAGGTGAAATTTCCCGAACGACCGGAGAGTGTAGGTTTGTGCGTGGTGGGAGTTGTAAAAGGGCAAGATGGATAGTGCGATATATCGACCCTATATTTCTTCGCCTTTATCTGATGCCGGTTCTGGAAAGACAAACTGGAAGACATTAGATTTTGCGATAAAGGAATGCTGATGCTCTAAAAAGGCAATGAAGTTGCTATAATTCGGTTTAAAATTGATAGATATGCGACTTTCTAATAATAAATAAGGATACATTTCACTTAGGAATAATAATGTTAATCCATTTTATAACGGGAATAAAACTAAATATCGTCGTTATATAACAGCGGTGTTGTATGGAAAAAAGTTTCTTACAATAACGGTCAAGAAGCTAAAGGTTCCGAGAAAAAAATATTAAATCACCAATCGAAAATCTATAAGAATTAATATTTTAAGCACATGTATAAAAAGCGCATTTATCAAATATTAATTATTACTATTACTATTTATTATTACTAGTATTCTGAACTTTAGCATTAAAGTAAAAAAATGTGCAAGTTTTCCCTTTTTTTTTTGGAACAAAATAAAACAATTTTATGCTGAAACGTATGAATGAAAACGTTTAAATGGCTAAAAAATAATTCATTTTATTTTCAAATAATGCCTTAAGAGCCCAATGCAACAAAAACTGAATTTCAATGGATACAAACAACGAGGTTTTCGGTAAATAAACGTTGCATTGTTAAGAAAATGAAACGCTTGTATTAACACGGGATATACTCAATTCTTTTATTGGAACCTTCGATGTGAAACACTAAACTCGAAGACATTTTCCAAATCAAACTAAACTAAATCACTTTAATTAACATGGTTAGTGAAAAGCGCGTAAAAAATTTAAATAAAGTGATTTAATTTTGAGTAGTAAATCTCTTCGAGTTTATTTATGTTATTGTTATAAAGTTATGGAAAATGTGTTATTACTAATTATTAATTTAATTATTTGAACTATTTTTGAAGTTTTCTCGAGAAGGCAAAGGTAATAAAAAAATCACGAGATATCACTCCAACGAGACGAAGTTGCCTGCCTAAGAAAAGATTAAATGACATGCTGTTCATAAGTCTTAAAAGAAAAAAAATAGAGAGGTTTTATGAGAGTACGGGTTCGAAATCACAAGAAGATCTATGGTTTTTAACAGCCTCGGTATTCCATGTCCTCGTGGTCACAAATTATGATTGATGATTAATAGTTAATATTAAATTATATTCTGATGCTGCTAACATGGTTAGCAAAACAAGCGTCGAGAGTTTAAAAAAGTGATTTGGTGTTCAGTGCTAAATCTCGTCGGGTTTTAGAACATTGTAGATTAATCCGAAAATATATGCTTAGGAGTTTATTAACTTTCAAGCGGACTGCCGGATTTGTTACGGCAGGAGTCGCGCGTAACTTTAAGGTAAATTAAAAAAAACTTGTTTATTACACCTTACTTATTTAGACACATTAACTTAAAGTTAGTAGAACCAATTTGCTAAGAAAAAATTTGCTCAAATCTAAAATAAAACTGAATTTTAAAATTACACTTTGGCGAGATCAAGCAATAAAAAACATAGCGGTATTTAATATTTACTTGTATTTATCTTTTAATTTTAAGTTTAATTATAATTATAAGCATTCTCTTGGATTTGGAAACATTTTAGCAGCATAACTCTTACTTAAACATATACCTAAAATCAAATTTATAAAATTAATAAGTTTGATAATGAGATCAATGAAACAGTTACAAAAATTTTTATTATCCATCCTCATGTTCATTATTATCTTCATAGTCGTTATCTTAGGTTTAGTTTTCTTCATCAGCGGTCTCGTCATCACGGTAACATTCATTGCAAAGCAATATAGGTTAGTCTCGGCACATATTCCTCAGACAAACTCCAGATGATGTCTTAGACTGTCTCCTCTTTTTATGATATATTTTGCAGCTTTCTCTGCATATACTGGAACTTGTGCCGGATTCGTAACATGAGTTTCCGTAACGTATTTTTCAATGGTCTCTAATTTTGCTTTTGAGTTTTCTCGGAAGGTACCATCTTAGCTACAGTGACCATCGTAGCTCTCTCTACATACTATTTTCTGCAATCTCAATTTACGTAAATATTAGATACCGGAAAATTCTGTCCATTTTTAAAATAAAACAAAATAATACATTTTTCATGCTTTAAAAAGACTTTATTAAATAATACACTTTCCATCACTATTTATGATTTCTTGCCAGCGGGATGGCGACTTGTAGATTCCATTTTTAAGGAATGCCTTATCCGTAGAGACTAAAAATTGAATCAGTGCTTGTCCGATAACTTCTTCGTTTTTGAATTTTTTGACCAGCAAAAAATGTTGTAAGGACAGAAACATGTGATAATCGGATGGTGCTAGATCCGGGGAGTATGATGGATGTGACAGAATTTCCCAGGCTAGCTCTGCGAGTTTCTGAGTCCCCAAAGCGGTATGCGGCCTGGCATTGTCATGAAAGAGTATGACGTCCTTTCTATTGAACATTGCCGGCCTCTTTCTTGAAGTGCTGTTTTTAAATTTTCCAATTGTTCACAGTACCTAGTCCCGAATATGGTCCGAAATGGTTTGTTGAGCTGAATTAAGCCTTTCCGCCTTTTCCGATATTGTCAAAAAAATTTCCTCTAACATGATGCTGACAGTCTCGTCATCGATCAAAGATGGTCGCCCAGAGCGTGGCTTTTCAGAAAGGCCGAACTATTTAAAATTTTTCGAACCATCTTCTATGAGAAACTGTGCCTTCATCAAACACTTTCAAAAAATTTCTAAAATCAAAATCAAACAAAATAACCAAAATAACCTTCGACTTTTTAGGAGGAATACGTCATTACAAATTCATGACAATATCATTTGATGCCGAATTGATATGAGGGTTAGACAAGATTTTGACATTGAAAGTGGACATTAAAGTAGTCTTCAAACCATATGAGTTATGAATTGTTCTGTGTAATGCAAAAGATAAAGTAAACTAACATGAAAATTTTTTTTTTCTTAATAATTGTCTACATTAGATATGAAAGAAATCTTGTGTTGTCCAACATGCACTCCAGCCATAATATAAAAAACTCTGACCATAATATAAAAATTCGTAACTTAAGACGAAATGTAAGAAAACCATGAACCGGGATAAAGGTTCCAAACCAAAATCTATTCCATTCAGCCAATTTAACTATTATTAATGTAACGTTATACAATTAGATATAATCATCTTCTGATGCTAATATGGTTAGCGAAACGTACGTCCAGAAGTTAAAAAAAGTGATTTGGGGTTAAGAAGTTTCGAAGTTAAATAATGATACTCCAAATCATCGATACTCCAAATATATTAATTGTTACTCCAAACTCTCAGAACTGATTTGCAATATGTGGAAAGATCTGACATCCTACGATGATAAAATATATTTAAACAATCCTTTGGCTAATTTTAATCGACAGCCGATTCCTCTAATGTTCTGGCTAGGTGCATCACGACTTTATCGTCATGGACGTTATCCTGAAGGGCCGTCTTGCGCACACCTTTTTATCCTGACGCCGACCATCGGAACGTGACGCCAACAGCCAGTTGTTGCTTTCCTGTTGAGATGTGCGCGTCAGGAATGGTAGCAGGATCCGGCGCGACATCGTAAGCTTTACTACACTTTTTTTTTGTTTTCGTCCGCTCTCGGTGACTTCGGTCAAGCGATGGAATGGATCACGTCAATTGATAAAAGGTAGATTGTTTTGTCATCTTTATTTAGATCTGAAAATAGAAAATAAAATGCACGGAATATCGATTATTTCTTCATGATACAGGGAATTATCGGTGTTTGATTCCACCAGTACATTTTTACTACACCTGTATAATATTTAGTTTACTAAGTCTAATTAAAAAAAAAAGAAATTGAAATACATCTTTATATGTTTTTTTAATATTATTTTGAAAATGAACGAAAAAAAATTTTGAAATTAGTGATTTTCATTAAAATATATTTTATTTTGTCGATATAATTCCTATGTGTCCTAGGATGTCAGAATTTTAAAGTGAGGCACAATGATAACTATAAGTGATAACCGGGTAATTTTTATTTTATCTTGTCGAATAATTAATACATGTTCATATTTTTTTTTCTCCTTTAAAACATGGTAATTGCAAATCGTTCCTAAGATCATATTGAATCAGATGCGAGAAATTAGTTTTAACACATCAGTGATTAAAATTTAAACAGAAACATGGTGAAGTTTATTATTAAATCGTGCTATATATTTCTTCGTGCTTGGGCTTGCATGTGTAAAAGTCTAGCAAAACACAGTTGGTTAACGTGATTTAACATTAAAAATAAATTTGGCTAGAAAATATATACTGAAAAAAAGTCGTTACTTCAATAGAAGGTTTTAGTGTGTTTATGTATGTCATTACCTTTAATGATAAGGTATTTTAAATAATTTATCATTTTAATTCTTTACAATTGTGATTAAGGGCTTCAGGGCATTTGCAACAGGAAAATAAGAAACCTATTTATTCACATTCGATACTTTACGGTTGACACGACAATATTATCAATGTGCTGATGATATTGTAATAATATAATGATTTTTTACACAAAAAAAAACGTTCTGAGAGACAGGTACAACAACTAAAGTAAATATTTATAATGAAACTTGTTTTTTGAGGTGTTCGTCAGTTTGGTTATCCTCTCAAATTGATCCATAAGATCTTAGAGCATCTGAGTGTTTCTTGATACATTTCCTCTATTTTTTGTCAAATATTGTCTTAATAATGTCTTAGTTTAGCTATTGTAAAGCTAATCTAGCGTTTGAAATGAATACTCGCTCATGCAAACTGGTTTCCCATTGCAGACATTTTCTCCTAAACAAATATGTTTTAGGATATGATATTTTCAACGAGGTATAGCTCAATTGAGTTAATTCTAAACCGAAAGAAAAATCATTGTTTTGAACCAGTTATGTTAAGGCTTCTAATAAATTGTAAAATAATGTTAACTTTATACTGCACATACTTTATAACTTTATACTATACAAGAATTACCATATGCAGAAGAAACAAAGGGGTCATTATCATTAGCTATATTTTATTTAGATGGAGATATGTTGTCTGTCTTGAGTTCAGTACCATACTATTGAGGGCTAACTTTTGCGTCTCCATCCTTTTTATGTGGCTATACTCTCTGAGACATTTCGCTTCCACAGTGTCCATTATTTCAAATGGTACTGCCATTTCTTTCCTTATTGTTTCCTTTCTGACTTTATCCATAACCATACCTTTATCTTACCACAGCTGTGTAGCCAAAAGTCCATTTCCCATGTCATCAGTCTCTGTGAATTTCTGTCACAGATTTTGCAAACCTTTACTTCATATAGTGTTATTATTTCCTATATAGACTGAAATAATTCTCTTTTGGTGTTATTTCGTATATTTCTATTGCAGGTTAACGAGTGCAGCTTTCGAATTGCCATTTCCACCTCTATGTCATCTTAACATCATCTTACATCATCTTAACATCCGCCTTTACTGGACATAATTGATCCAAGATATTTATAGCTTTAACAGTTTCTCACAGTATATCCATTGTCTAAGTTTAAGTCTGTTCTCTCCTCTCCAACTAAAATGTATGCGGTTTTCTTAAAATATGTGAAGTTTTTAGATTCTTCGGTTAACTTTCGTAACAAATAGAAGGCATCGTCTTCATCCTCGGCAAAAATCACTTGATGGTCTGCATATAACAGTGGCGGCTCGTGACGGAGGGCGTTGAGCGCTGCCCCTCCAACATTTATCACAGTAAACAATTTTTCAGAGCAAAACATCATATTTTATTTTCGTTCAGTTTCTTTCCTTTAACTCATTTACCTGGATAACCTCCTGTATTTCAGTAGGCCTAAAAGTAAAAAGGAGGAAGGGGAAAGCTAAAAAAATCTTTAGTAGCACTATTTTCTTCTACGCCCTCCCACTTTAAAAACCCATTAGCCCCCTCTGGTCTATATTGGGGTATGTTCGATCGCATGCTGGGTAACACAAGATTTTTCCTTTCTCCTATATTTAATGTGGACAATGTGTTAATAATATCTTGTTAATATGGATCTTTTTGTTTGCCCAATATACCTTCGATCACAATCTTGAAAGCTAATTTCGTAAATCCACGACTTTTCATGTTGATCTAATTTATCCTTTGGATTAGTAAACTTTACGGTCTATTTTTATCTCTCCTTTATTCTTTTTTTTTACATGCTTCGTTAGGTAGGTAGTACGCTTGCTTAGGTTAGTAATTAGATTTATCATATAATTAGAACATAGTTTAGTTTTAGAATTAGATCCTCTGATGATAACATGGTTAGTGAAACGTGCGTTCGAGAGCTGTAAAACAAGTGATTTGATGTTTAGTGGTAAATCTCTTCGAGTTCACTTTCGTTGAGTTTATCAAAAGTTTAGTTTTTTACTTGTTGGTTTTATTCCCTTAATCCTGTTCAGTCTCAGTTTAAATCTCACCACCACCGGATTATGATCGGACCATATGTCTGCTCCTGCATAGATTTTCTTTTCTTTACCATTATGTAGTCGATTTGGTTTCGTATTATGCATTCTTTGGAATCTCAAGAAGATTTCCATGTACATAATCTTTTTTTAGGAAGCTTGAATAGAGTCTTTGCTAAATATAAAATAATACTAATTAAGGAATCTAAAAACTGAGATGCGATATTCAATTTTGCTTTTGACTCCGAGAATATCTGACCCTTCTACGTTCATTATAACCACCTAAACAAAATTTAGGCTTATTACTGAAACACAGTGTGGTACGCTAGTAAATGTCGATTAACAGCCACTGAATTAAAAAATATAATACTGAAACAAGTTGCTGACCTAGAAAGCCGAATATATATTAAAAAACATTCAAAACCAACCAAACTGTCATAAAACAATTAGAAATACCGATTATCGTACTCAATAATTCAAAGTAAACTTGTATTGTATTTATGGTATAATAAAATATCGTTCTAAATATTCTAAATATCAATTTGGCTATTTCTATTCAAATATTTGTAATGACTGTTTTGGTTGAGTTATAGTTGAGGTTATTATTAAAAGGTTCCCTAATGATTTAATCTTGATATGGAATATTTTTCCGCGATATATTATTATTATTATTATTGAATAACAGAATTACTCTGGAAAATAACAAATAGAGTTGGTATATTCCCTAATTGCATATATTAACTAATCGTCTTATGTCATCCCCTTTTATAATTGGGGTTTTGAAAAAAATATGTTATAAATGGAAAGATCATATATAAGTTTCATCACAAAACTATTTTTATTTTTTTCCTTATAATTAAAAAGTTATATCAAATTGAAAATACATTCTTAACCTTAGTACCGATGACGCGCCGACAGATCCCGAAAAAATTCGAGCGCGTGTGACGTCACAATGTTTATTTCCCCTCAACATTACAGACTGCTGATACGAGTGTTTTAGTTTTTAATCAACTTATTCTTATTATTATCAGCAGTGTATTGATAAATTTATTGAAAGTGTCAAATCTAATTGGTTATCGTGCCTGTTTTGTACCATTTTGTATGAATACTACAAAAACAAGAAGTTAAACGTCAAAATCAATGGTTCGCAACCACGACGTATTAACCCTTAAATAACATCAAATTTTTATAACTACCTGGTATCAAATATATATGATGTATTATTATTTATAATATTGTATCAATTTTTTTATGTTTGAGCATTTATTATCTGCTGAGGCTACACAATCGTGACATTGAGTGTCTTGAATTTTTTTTAGTTTTTCATTAATAATTAAGATAACTATATAAGCTTTACTCAGAACTTTATGTTCTGAACATACACGTCCTTTCACAATACAAATACAATATAACTTTCGCGTAACACCCTACAAATAATTTAATTATATTTAATAGACATATTTTGTTTCTTATTTCTATTTACATTATTATTTTATAAAAAAAATACTCAAATTGAATCTTTAGTACCTCGAACTTCAGTTGAATTGAACCGAATATCATTTTTGAGACAATCCCTGCCAGATATATGATCAGAATTGGCCTTTATGAACCCTTTGTCACACATGAATTAAATTAGTAACCAACAATATTTTTTGCAACAAACTTCAATAATTTACACAGGCAAAGCAACATAATGACATCTCATACATGGAGGCCAATCGTGGCGCTTTCGTAGTCACGTGATTTTATTTTAAATTTTATAAATTTTGATTCATTTATAATTAATTGCAAACAATTTTTCAAAAGTTTTTTCGCATTGATTATCGATATTATTTATGAGAAATTTTTAAAATAAAAGAAAAAATCGATAATAATTTTTTTATTCAAACTCAATTCTATAATTCTTTCATAATTTTTCTCAGTTGCTTTCGGTTCGTGCACCTTCATGAGCCTGTTATCTGGCATTCTGAACATGTGTCCAAACGATCTATGTTGTTCTTCTAACATTTTATTTGGAGAGTGTGTCTGTGTGTTTAATTCTTTATTCTGCCTCTTTTTATTTTATTCTCGATCTTACGTAAGAATTGCATTTTGATTGCTTTAGTTCATGTCTTATGCTTTTTGGTCAATGTACACTGCTGTATATATCGTTAGTCTTAGAATTATTTTACTATATCTAATTTTATATTCTTTGATATTTCTCACTTATTTAAAACTCTGTCCTTCATCATGATGAAAAAATTTTCAGCTTTTTCCATTCTCTCATTTATTTCTTTTTATATTTTGCCATTACTTTCAATCATCGTTTCTAAATACTTATAATTTATAACCTGTTTTATTTCTTTGTCTTTTAGTAATTTACTTCATGGGTTTTTTGTTCTTTTAATATAATAATGCTTTTTATTTTATTTTCATATTTATTTCTTCTAATGCTTTATCTAATCCTTCTATACTATGTTTGTCTGAGTCGTCCACTATTGTCGTGTCGTCTGCAAATTTTAATTCCCTTACCTGTATTTCTTCCATTTTCCAATATTTCAACTTTAAGGATTTCATCCCTTTATTGGCGTTTCTTTTATGTTTTACCAATGCTTTTAATAATTTATTTCAAATATAATTCAAATTTTCTGCAATTTTTTGTTTACATTTCGGACTAATAACAGGAGAAGAACTATATTTTGTTTAGATATTACATTTTCGATGCCCTAATGATTAAGTACCAATATTATTTTATTTTAAAAAGAGTAATATAAAGTCTAGATTTTGCAGAAAGCATTATAATATTTATATAATACATAGCAGGAAAAAAGTTGTTTAATTTTAATAAACCATTTTATTTTTGACAATACCCTATGTTTTAAAGAGGATTTACTTTTTGAATGAACGATTGAAAATGCTTTAAGGAGATATAAATTATGTCTATGTCTGTAATATGTTTTATTAGCATATTAGCGTTAAGAAAAGTCGTTTATTGGTTTTTGAAAAAAAAACCGTTTAACAATTGACAAAGAAAACATCAAAGAAAGTTTTCAAACGGTTTTTCTTCGAAAATTTCAGAGTTTCGGGTTTTTCTCTCAATCGTGAAAGGCTTGGTCTTTTTTTATTAAATGTACAATAGCACCATTCTAAAGGACACGAATTATATACGAAATAAACTGCTTCGGTGAATAGAAAAATAACTTTCAAATATGTATATATATATATATATATATATATATATATATATATATATATATATATATATATATATATATATATATATATATATATATATATATATATAGTTATTTGGGGAAATTGGTTGGTTTTGGGTTAGCGGTCAGCAGTAAAACAAAGTGTTTATTCGTCTCAATGTTTCGTCACTTTTATGATGGCTTCATCAGGAGACACTAAAATTTTAATAACATAATAGTAATAATGTAGGACACAAACATGTTAAAATATAAAATCACAGCACAATAAATATATATACCTGCAAATAATGTCTATGGTCTAAAACGTATGCATATAAATAATATTTTTGAACAATACGGGCCCCAAACAGGAGTTAAAAAAATTTTAAACGCTAAGGTATTCCACCTGCAACCATCGAGATTGAAAAGACTGGAGCAGTTTCAAACAGAACATCAATTATTTGGTATTATTTGAGATGACAATAAATACTACTAAGGCCACTAGCATCTGATTTGAAGTTCATCGTGGTTTTATTTTATTTTATATGACACATCTCCAAAAACAGTTTTTTTTGTAGTTGTTCACCTGTTGTATGACCCTTACATTGTCGAAATCCATACTATGTCCAGCACTGAGAAAATGATCAACACATCTGTTGTTATGGCTACGGCAGTCATTCTTGTGCCGTGTCATTCTCTGTTTAAGCCGCTGACTGATCTGTCCTATATAAGACTAAGACTTCACATTAGAAAAAGAGATGTCGGTACTTTTTTTTTGACACCAAGGTAATAAGATTACAGAATAACGATGTAATCTTGGATTGGTATCAGAAATCCACTGCGGTAGGTAGATTCATCAACTACCATTCAAGTAACGCCAAGAACCAAAAATATCACACAATTGTCCAAATGAAAAACAGGATCACAAGGATCAGACACAGGACTTTGTTACAAAAAAAATTAAAAATTCTATATGAATTGTTTCTGAACCAGGGTTACCCGAAAAATATATTAAAACGGTTGATATACAGCACACAATTCTATGATAGCTCTTTAGAAGATAACAGGCCAGAAGCAGTTTACAAAAAAATTCCACAAGTGAATGGTCTGTCCCCAGCGGTGACAGAAGTATTCAAGGAGTTTCCTCACATAAAAATCAATCAATACACCCAACTAACGGTCGCCAATCTGTTCACTAAACCAAAGACGCCATTCCAATACGTTTATAATCAAATGTAATTTATAAACTGACCTATATATATATATATATATATATATATATATATATATATATATATATATATATATATATATATATATATATATATATATATATATATATATGCAGTGATAGTAAACAGTCTTATATAGGACAGATCAGTCAGCGGTTTAATGTACTGCTGAAGAGTGACTGCCATAATCATAACAACAGATGTGCTGTGATTGACCATTTCCTCAGTACTGGACATAGTTATGGATTTCAAAAAAAGACTGTTTTTTGAGGTGTGTCATATAAGGCAAAATAAAACCACGATTAACTTCAAATCAGATACTATTGGTCTTAGAAGTATTTATTGTCGTCTTCTCAAATAATACCAAATAATAGAACATTTTTAAAAAGGAATAAAACAATTTTATACTTTGTTCTCTATCACTTTTTAGAATACCACAACAAAAATGAAGACCATATTATCTATATCATCCATTAATTCTAAAATCAAAAATAATAATTTAATTATGACTAAAGCAGATAAAGGAAATTTAATTGTTATTCTAGATAAAGAAACTTACGAAACAAAAATTAAAAACTTTCTAGATAATGAAGACCTCGTCAAAATAAAAAATTACCCTACCACAACAATTCAAAGCAAGTTAAAATCAACAATAAGAAATATTAGCATAATTTTGTCAAACGAAGATGAATATATAATAGTCAATATGAATCCTACTCCTCCAAAACTGTACGTTTTAATTAAAATTCATAAACAAAACTTTCCAATAAGACCGGTAGTCTGATACACAAATAACCCTTTAAGAAACCTAGCTTTTTACTTAAATAAAATCTTCAAAAACATAACGAATTTCTCGCCAAAACAGTCAATAAAAAACTCGGTGGACCTTACAAAAAAGCTTAACAAACTATCTATACTAAAAAACGGGTTTCTAGCATCCTTCGACGTTAGCAACATGATCCCGAATATTCCGAACAAAGATTGTCTATTATTAATAGATAATTACTCATAAAAAATAACACATATTCAATTATTAAGCAAGATATTTTAGAACTCTTTAACTTATGCATTAATGAAAATTATTTTCAATTTAATAACGTTTTTTACAAACAAAAGAATGGTCTAGCAATGGGTTCCCCACTAAGCCCTTTATTATCAGAACTGTTTATGTCAACCTTGGAACATAATTAAAACGGATAAAGCAAAAAATATATTGTTTTGGTTTAGATATGTAGACGACATTTTGGTTTGTTATACTGGAAATGACAGACAACTAGAAGGAACATTAAAGCATTTAAATAGTATCCATCCAAAAATAAAATACACTTGAAAAAGAACAAAATCAAACCATAAATTTTCTGGACCTTTCAATATCAAAATAAAATAATAAATTAGAATTTAATATCTATGGAAAACCCACTACTCAGATATAACAATTACAAAACAATCAATCCACCCCATTACACATAAATATGCTGCATATAAGTCTATGATCCACCGAGCTTTCACAATTCCACTATCTGAAAATAATAGAAAAATAGAACTGCAAAAAATAAAATAATAGCACAAAATAACAGCTTCAAAGAAAAAGAAATTAGTTTCTTAATAAATAAAAAACGGAAACAATTACTAATTCATCAAGTATATCCAAAAGTAAAACAAACAAATGATAAAAAGTACTGTAAAATTTCATATTTCGGTCTAATTTCAGAACAAAGAGGTCGCTCTTTGAGGAAACATAATTTGCAAATAGCGTTTAAAACCAACCAGTCAACCAGTAAATTAATTTTTAATGCCAAAGGTAAAACATCACCAAATACAAAATCTGGAGTTTATATGTTAAGTTGCAACGAGTGCAGTAGTTGCTATGTAGGACAACCCGGCAGAAATTTCAGACCAGATTCAAAGAACATAAATCTGCATACATATTAAAGAAACAACACTCTAATTTTGCGAACCATTTCATAGATACCGGACATATATTTCCCGAGATTACAAATTTGAAAATTTTACATACGTGCCCATAAGCAAAAAATTAAACATTTTAGAAGCTATTGAAATTTATAAATATAATAAAGACCCATCTAGACAGCTATTAAACGATCAGACGGATCTCCGAAATTCCTCACTATTTAAAATATTGTAAAAAATTAACCCCAATAAAAATATAAAGTTAGGTACATAGTACAGATAAAGACAGTGATAGATAACAAAGTATAAAATTGTTTTGTTCCTTTTTAAAAAATGAACTATCAAAAAGTAACGGACAAATCAATCAATAATTGATATTCTGTTTGAAACTGCTCCAGTCTTTTCAATCTCGATGGTTGCAGGTCTAATACCTTGCAAGTGTATAAAAAAAAAATAACTCTTGTTTGGGGCCCGTATCGTTCAAAAATATTATTTATATGCATACGTTTTCAGACCATAGACATTATTTGTAAGTGTATATAAAATTTTAGTGCCTGCTGATGAAGTCGTCATAAATATGACGAAATATTGAGATGAATAAACACTTTGTTTTACTGCTGACCACTAGCCCATAACCAACCAACTTCCCCAAATAACTATAATTTACAAGGTCGAAAAACATGGTACATTGGTGGTACATGGAAAACATGGTGGTATTGCCAGATCAAACGCTTCATCATCAGTCTCATTACTTTACACACCTCGTATGAAGAGTATCATAAAACTCTTTCATATTTTGCAAGTAAGTTTTACAAATTTGAATGAACTATTTCTTTTATGTTGATAGAATTTAATGCGGATTCATTTGCTAACATGAGTTTAAATAATTCCACCCATTTGTATAAATTTACATTTTCAAAACCATCTGCAAAAGTCTACATAACGGTGTCTGAAACACATACACCGGTTTTTCTACATATTTTTTTATCAATATGTCTCGCGTTTCAAATAACCATACTGCCGTTTTGAGAAAAAAAATTGTACCACAATCGAAATAAAAACATCGCGACAAATGTTTTCAAATACAATTTTTTCTTCAATAATTTTAGAGTTTCGGGATTTCTCTCGATTGTGAATGGCTTCGCATTTTTTTATTGAAGGCACAAAAGAGAAATTCTCGACAGAATAAAAACTTAATAAAAAGTAATATAGGTAACAATAGAATATGCTTCAAATATTTCAGAGACAACATATTTTTATTTGGTATTAACTGTATTTGTAAACTGGATGTTAAATGGGAGTTTAAATAAGAATGAATAGGAAGTTGAAATGATGAATTCAGTATAAACAAATATAAAAAAGAACCGAAAAAGTTTTCAAAGAAATTAATGAAAATTTTCTCACAGGTCTGTTTAGACTTACATTCAATAAAAAGTCTACACACCATAGAGTTTTTTGAGAAAACACCAGTTTTGTTATTCTATTTTAGTGTTTAATTGTTGCAAATATAAGTTAAAATATAGGCAAAGGGCAAAAATTTAATTGACCCTCATCAAAATACAATTCAATACATGAGAATGTTCTTTTTACGTTTCATTTAGGTAGTTATTAAAACACCTTTTCACAGTAATGGCCTGGCACTTTCCATTTTCAAGTATATGCTTCTCCTTTATATAATGAGATAATTGACATTATTTTTACCTGACTTTGGACTGGACAATATAAGAATTATCACAAGGCCGTAGAGGCGGTACTTCCGCAATATGCTACGAATCTTTAAGGGCAGTTTTAGTGTTTTTTATAGTTTGATTTGTTTCTGTCTCGTTTACAAAGTTGATTTTATATAAAATGGCAAGTTCTAGTCGCCGACTTTGCAAAAATCCAGCGAATAAGTTTTGTTATATATGCGGACGATTAATTTTGAAGTCACAAACTAGATCTATAACCGAAGGAGTCTAAAAAGCCTATCTTTGAATTCTAAGTGCCAAATTGGATATGAAGATAAAAGTTGGGCTTCTCATGTTTACTGTGTGAGTTTGGTGCAGTGCATGCATCGCACGAAAAATTCTATGCTCTTTGATGTTCCTATGGTGTGAAGATAACCTACTGACCCTGTATGACCCTGTATGTCATTGCTACTTTTGTGTCGCTAAAACAGAAGGAATTTCAAAAAAAGCAAAGCGATAAATTTCATTATTGGTACCGACTAAAACTTCAGGGTATTGTATGCGAAACACTTCGACATACATTTGCTTGGAATCTGAATGAGCAAGCAGTCTCAAGGCTGGTTACAGAGTGGATAGGGAATAACTGGGGCTACAATTCCGTTAGTGTTAATAAATTATATGTTGATTTTATGCAAACTCTACATGATACTATTGATAGGGCTGCTCCTTTAAAATTAGTAAAGCGTAGAAAGTTTCCTTGGATGAGCAAAGAGTAAGAAATGTTCAAATTGAGGGGGACAGAGCGTATAGAAAGTTTTTTTTCACAAGGAATGGATGTGATTGGAGAATTTATAATCAGAAAAGAAATATTGCACTGTCCAAGATGCGACTTGAGAGGAAAACGTACCATAATAATAATATCGACGCTAAAGATGTACAAGGGCGGGAGGAAGATGTGGAGAACAATAAAAAAATTACTAGGCAGTGGTAAGGCGCTTGCCGATTTTTCTCAAATCGACTTTGACGCTCACTACGGACCTACGGAGGAGAACTTCTATAACTTATATTTCGATAGTTTGAATGAAGTAGAACAGAGTACAGATGAGCGGGACTGGAGCAGTGATGTCAAAGTATGCAAGACTCATGATTTTTCTGAGTTTAAACATGTTACTATAAATAAATTAAGAAAAGTTGTGTTTAGCTTAAAAACCGAAGTACGAGTGACAATGAAATTACGATAAGGTTAATGAAAAAATGAGAGAGATGTGTACTATGAGTTGAAAACTGATTTTGATACCAATAAATTGTTATTTTCTGCTCAATCAATAATTTGCCTGAGATGATTGAAACCATGAATAGTGAACTGGTAATACTATTTAGATGGCTATGCAAAAATAAACTTAAACTAAACGAACTGAAAACAAGGTGCATGGTGATAGGGTCTAAAGCAAACTGCAAAAGGTTTAATCAGTTAGGGTTAAAAATAAATATAAATAATTGTGATATTGAAATTGTAAATGAAATTAAATACTTAGGAGTAGTGTTGGATCCTCAGCTGACATTTTGAAATCATGTCAGTTATCTATGTAGAAAGATTGGGAAAAAATAGGGTTCTTTATTTGTCTATCGTCACATTTATCACCATGGTCGAAGAGGTTTGTAAATAATACAATAGTTTTACCCCATTTTACTTATTGTATGTCTGTGCTGATATCATGTGATAAGGAGAGAATTGGTAGACTCCAAATGCAGCAGAACAAGGCTATGCGTGTACTATTGAACTGTAATAGTCAGTATACACCAATAGAGGTAATGTTGTGGTCATTGGATTGGTTTTTCAGTTGCGCGGGCCATTGAAGTGGCTAACATTCGATTGATATATATAAAAAAGTATAATTTGTTGCTCCATTATTTGAGTACTTTTTTGGTACAAAGAGTAAATATGCATTCTTACGATGTCCGTTTTAAGAACAATTATGATGTACCAATTGTGAGAACTACTGCTCTCCAGAAGACATTGTTTAGAGAAGGCGTTTGCTTTTTCAATGCTTTGCGCGCCCACAACGCTCCTAATGTGTCTGTATTTAATAGACTATTAAATTATTATTTGAAGCAATAGAGTGTTTTATCATTTGAACAGTGTTAGTTATTGCCTTTTGATTGTATTTTCCTTTGTTAAAATTTCTTAGAATTTTTCTTGGCTTTATTTATTTTTTTTGTATTCTGATTTTGTTTTGTTACTATTAGCTGCATATGCTAAATATAATGTGTATTTATTTATTTATTTCATTTATTTGCTTAGGCTAGTTTTTCATAACATCCGTACGACCGGTACCGATTGCGCCTCTAAACCTGGACATGTTTCCGGGTGATTCTAATTCTTCATCAGGATCTGATACGCAATTTCTTGAGAACGCTAGTTGCCACCCAATATTTCTAACAATGAACCTCACTTAACAACTCAGAATGAATTAAATGATTTGGTACGGGATCTGGGATTGTTAAAAAAAAATTAAACTTCTTGGATCCAAACTACAGTGGAACTTGTTAGATAAAAGTTCAATTGTTTTACTTTACCGAAAACGGAAGGTAATATTTTCAAGTTTTTATAAAATGGAAGGATTGCTATGTGTCTGTTGAGATATTGATGGTTTAGTGAATGAGCTTAATATGGAACATGTACCTTTTGAGTGGCGTATTTTGATTGATTCATCGAAATACAGTCTAAAAGCAGTCTTGCTTCATAATATAAACTATAACTCATCTATTCCTTTAGCCCATTCAGTGACAATGAAAGAAACCTATGACAACTTAGCAACCATACTAAATCGCGTTAAATATGAAAATCATCAGTGGGATATTTATGGGGATTTAAAAGTGATATTTATATTGCTAGGACTTTAAGGTGGTTTTACAATGTATTGCTTTTTTGTTGTCTATGGGACAACAGGGCAACAAAAGAACCTCATACAACTTCTTTTGAACCTGATATTTCAAACATAAAATATGCCCCCTTGTTAACCCAAAAAGGAGCTTCTTCCAGCTTTCCATATTAAGTTTGGACTAATGAAAACCTTTGTCAAATTCATGGATAAAGAAGGTAATGGTTTCAAGTACCTAAAGTAAATATTTCCTTAATTAAGTGATATTTATTGGATTTTTCTTCCGAATAATTTCGGCGCAGTAAGCGTCGAACAAGAAGGGTCGTTTCACCGGAACAATCAGGACGAAGGAAGCAAGATACTAGGGACGCTGGAACCTATTTGTCTTGGGCGACTACTCTGGTTTTTAAAAAGAGATGATGCTACAGAACACAAGAGGAAAAAGTGAAAGTTTTTGTCGCTGTATGATATCTCATGTAATATATTTTTTATACACATAATCCTCAGTTTCTTTGCAAAGATTTTACACGTTTTACATTTTTTTCCCAGCACCGACTCTTTAACAAAAAAACTGTACGTGTTACAGTAATTAGCTTATCATTTTTGGATTTAGGATTACAAAATACTTCATATATAGTTATTTTCATCAATGTTACTTAAAAAAAGTTTAAATTTGTTGACCTGTGTTATTAAAAAATTTTTTTTTGCGTCAAAATGTTGGACACACTTGTTTATATTTCAGATTTTCTAATTCTTTATAAGTTTCAACAAAATTTATCAGTTTAGTTTAGTTATTATGCAGTTTAATCTTGTGAATTCGTATAGGAAAAAAATGTTTGATTCATTATGGGAATAAATGTGTATCTTTTCGGAAGAAGAAAGATTGATTTTTTCATTACATACAGACGGGATGAGTTGTAGAAACATAGGATTTGGCGTCACATACGAAACTCATCGTTCAACTGGGAAGCCACATATCACGAAAAGGAACTGCGAAGAAAAACTAGCAAAAAATCTAAAATATAAATAAGAGTTAGCATTATCCAAAGATTATTAAAAAAAGTCTGAAAATATTGTAAGGATAAAATTGAAAAGTAAATCAGCATTAAACACCCTCTACAAATTAATCCGAAAGGCTTTTGCCGAAAATTTGCTTTCGTAATGCCATGAATTGAGCAGTGAAAGGAAATATTTGTTTTCGGACGAAGCAATACTCAGTTTGGATGAGCGTGATAGTTTTTTACTTTTATTTTCATGATCTTAGGAATGAAAACAAAAAAGATCGAAACGGCAAATGGGAGGAGGAAGTGTCATGATTTGGATAAGTGTTGGCTACAAAGAAAATGTAACTCGGTGTTCTTTTCTCATCGACTTAACTCTTAAGAAAGAAATAATTAACGATAAAAAATATCTTTTAATGATATGAGGTAACGGATTGCTTCGAGCAAAATTATTCAGTAATCCCTCGCCAACCATGGGGATTTCGTTCCGGATAGAGAAAACAGAAAAATGTATAATATGTACAAACATATGTAATTACGTGCGAATAATTAAGACACATATATATTTATGTATGAATTCTTTATTATAAATATGTAGGTTCATATTAATTTTGTTATAAAGGTAAAACTTATTTTCAAAAATAACGCAAAATTGTTGCATGCTTAATTTTTTTGCCAGCTTGTTTTGGTTCTCCCTATAAGGTTGTAGTAGTCCATTCAAACCATTTAAAAACTTTAGGTTTCTTTCTAGTGAAGGGCCTTTATCATAGACCAAATATTGCAATTGTTGCGGTTAATAAAATTTTGTTTAAACTACTTAACGTTAGGGATGTAGTAGTCATCTTAGTAGTCGTTGCTTTGTCGGGGATCTCATCGTCTGTATTGCCTTCGACATTCGATGTATTTTCCAGAATTTCAAGTAGTTCTGATTCTGATAGTACAATTTCGGTTGCTTTGTCAGGAACTGCTTACGTATCGGTCACAAGCTCAGGCCATAACTTTTTCCAACAGTAATTCAATGTGGATGAACATAGCTCATCCACTGCTTCTTTAATAAATGTTATGCAATGGGCGATATTAAAACCTTTCCAACTCTAAGTAACTGTGAGAACAGGATTTTCTTCCGTGCTATTCAAAACATAACTGAAAGTTTGCTTGACCTAATACCTTTTAAACTCTACTAATATTCCCTGATCTAATGGTTGTATCTGTGATCAGAATTAGGAATTCAGAATAGCAGGGAGCATTATCAATAATAAGTACAGCTTTCAATGGTAACAATTTTGAGGCCAAACATTGCCTAACACTGGGTACGAAGCAGTTCAAAAACCAGTGTGTAAATAATGTTGCAGTCATCCAACCTTTTTGATTTGCTCTCCAAAAAACTGGCAGATAATTTTTGTTTTTATTTTTTTGGAGCGCGTGGGTTAAGATATTTGTATACGAACAGTGACTTTATCATGTTGTTACCTGTAGCATTAGAGCAAAAGAGAAGAATAACCCTGTCTTTTGCAGTATTGTATCCTGATGCGGATCTTTCGGTTTGAGGCACAAATGTTCGAGCAATAAACCTGTCTTATCGGCAATAAATACCTGATATGGTTGATAATACTTGCTTTCAATCAGTTGTTTGAATTTAGTCGAATACCGATTAGCCGCTTCGTAATATGTAGAGGCCGACTGTCGCGATCGCGAGAAACACCTAACTCTTTTTTTATTGTTCTTTCTGTGGATTCACTCACTTTAAACTTTTTCCAGCACTCCCATAGGTTTCACCTGCAGCAAGACAGTTTAACAATTGAATTTTTGTATCAATTATCATTCATTTCAATTTCATCAATTATCAGTCAGTACATTTCGTTTCTTTTTAACAAAATCAAAAAAAATGACAAGATTCTCCCTAATCGCCAACTTCGTTTGAATAATGATACATACAAACTGTGTAAATGCATAACCAACGGCCGTGCGTCATGCGAAAAA